>PVKH010012136.1:0-17437 GCA_004027955.1 Chaetophractus vellerosus | reverse complement strand
CGCTTGCGGGCGGCTTCTGCTTCCATCACGGCCGGCTTTTCAGTTCGCGGGTGGCTGGCCGCGCTCGATTCGCAGGCGACCTGCCCTGCCCATGGCGGCTTTTGCCTGTCCGTGGCAGCTTTTTTGCCCTGCCCACGGCGGCTCCGGCCCGCCCATGGCGGCTTGCCATTCTCAAGGCGGTCTGCCCGCTAGGAGAGGTCCCCGGGAACCGAACCCGGGCCTCCCATGTGGTATGCCGACGCCCTATCCACTGGCTATCCAGTGGCCCCATTTTTAAAAGAACACATAAACACTGACAATATACTTTCAAATTTTAAAAATAACAAGAAGCACTATATTTATTTTATGATATGGATATGTAATTTTAGACATAAAACATTAATTTTTCTTCCTGTTTACCTAGAACATTAGACACACATAAAGTTGAAAAAAAAGTCTTTGGCAAATGTGTTTAGAGACCTTCATATTTATTTTTTTTTCAAAAAGCAAACAATATATGCATGCTATTGCTCTAGGTAACAAATTACTCATTAATCATATTTGTAAGCATGATGGGAAAAAATACTTCCATGTCTTTGAATTCAGATAAAAAAACCCATCATATTTCTCTGATAAATAATAAACAGTCATAAATTCTGCAGCACCTACATAAATCACTTGGGTAAATTATTCATTCAAATATAATATATTATGTTCGAAATATCATGTTAGCTATTCTACAATTAAGTGGTTGGTTTTTCTTTTTAAGTGACATTCATATTTTTATATGATTCTTTTATTCATACAAAGTAATTCTTGATGCTGAAACATGTATTTCAAAATGAACATCCTGTTTTCCCATTAAAGATTACTTATGATTGCCAAATAAAATATGAATGCTATACTTTGTTAAAATGTGTTATTTTCACCACAGCTTGTTATTGGCCTTTCAAAATAAAGAGAATATGAGTGTTTCTTATTACTTTGTACTAAAATAAACATTAAGAATTCTGTCAGTTCAATATGCTTCTTCTATTTTACTTACTCTAGTTTTGGTCCATACGTATTATTATACATAATACTGTGTAAGCTGAAATAAAGTTTAAAGATTTTCTCCTCTGTTTAAACACCTTTATTTTAAAGTCAAATTGAAATTTACATGTGGTTCATGAAAAGTTTTAGCAGTTCTCTTCTAATTCATTACCAAATGATTTTGTTTTGCATTGGCTGTAGTTTTAACTACTCTATAATTAAAATTCTTAAATGATTATATGACGTTGAAAAGGTACTTTTTTTCTAAGAAAATGAGAGATTCTGTGGCCAGTTAGTGCTTTTAAAACTTTTTTGGTAACTATTCCTTTTAATAAGGTGACAGAATCAAATGCATTCTCTTGTTTAATTTTGAGCTAAAATTCTACTAGTGTAAGGATATTTTCAATTGTAAGAATATTCTTAAGAAATCATTTTGCTACTAAAATTCTAAAACTGTTAGAGTTGAATCTATTTATTTTTGTAATTATCTACCAATAGTTTTGTTTTAAATATTTTCACATAATATATAGTTGTGTGTTCTTTTGATGAAATATACTCCAGGCATAAGGTTCAATGTATCAACAATATCTTGCCCTATGACTCATTCTTTGGGTCAGATGTCTTATCTATCCTTTATAGAACCAGATGTAAGAACATCCTTTTGTCTTGTGTCTTCTGAATATTCTGATGGAGAACAACTTGCCTGTTTCATTTAGCAGAGGATATAAGTTTATGAGCTTCCCAAGCCTTTTGGTGAAATGTATTTGTCAGAAATGTCTTTTACTCCTTGCAGAACAATGACATACCCCTTGGCTTCTAAATCACTCATTATTCTTTCAGACACTATACATTGAGCTACTGTGCACATAAGGAGTGGATTTTTAAGGAAAATTCTCTGCCCTAAATATAGGTTAAAAGATGTACTGCCTTATGCAATAGTATCATAGCAACCAAAGTTATAAACTAAAGCAATCAGAATCACAAAATGATGTAATCCAGAAAAATGTATCAGAAAAAATGAGTATGACAGTAACAAATCACTACCCCCCAACCTGCTCAATTCACACTCCATGCAAAGTTTCCCCATGAAGAGACAATTTTCATTCCCTCAAATTTAAATACTTCGAATCCTGGAATCTAAAATGGTGATGAGTATAAAACTGGAAGCTTGTGTCTCTCTAGTCCTGGTATAATTTAGGACAAAATAATATAAGTAATGGACATATGACAAAGTAGCTAATATATGTTAATCCATAGATAAAATTTACTTCTCTAGTGGGAAACAAAATATATAATGACAAAAGAAAAAGCCTGGAAACCTCAATTCATTCAAAATTGCCTATTATGCCAAAAAGGATAATGTGAAGGGAAAAAAGTGGCTACTGGAGTGAAAATGTTTCACTGTATTCATTTTAGGGTTATGTTTTGTTCATTTTGTTTTGCAAGTCATGTTTTACAAACCAAACAGTGTTTCAGAAAATGAGTTTATCACACAGGCAGCCTAAAAAAAGAGGTACAGAGGAATAAGTACATAAGATAAAAGTAATGAAACCATTCCAAAGTGAAGTTAATAAATTGATGGTAGCCATAGCTCTTTCAAAGGAAGGACAGCTGTCCACTTCCAATATGTCTCAAGTAATTTTAAAAATTGGCATTATGTTTTAATTCTCTTTCTCTGACTCTCCAGAGACTCAAGATACACCTTCATACATTAATTTGGGGTGATACAGGTTGACACAATTACTTATGATCAACTGTCACAAGTAGCCAAGAACCTAAATTCCATCTTTGTTTGAATGCTGATTTGTTTTCTATTTACAAAAAAAAAAAAAATAGTCAAATATCAGTACTACTAACAAAATTAATTTATTTCTATGACATACTTTGTTATCAGAGTGTTATCAGGCAGTAGATTGGTATACATATTGCTAAGTACTTAAGTTCTAAGTAAAATAATTCAAATGTGCCAGAAAATATGAAAAATGCACTCGCGAGTCCACAGACAGAGGATTAAATAGAGGAGGGATTCACACAGCCGAATGATTATGAGTGAAGGGAAGAAAGAGTCTGAAAGCAGGGTCTATTGAGCCTTCTTCCATCTTAATGAATACTTTCCCTCAGATTTGTCTTTCTCTGGCTTTTACTCATCCTTCCCCATCATAGCAAAGATTGTGTACTCCCTGCTCTTCCTTCATCTCCCATTCCCTATTCTATGTATATTGGAATAATCTTTAACACTCCTATGCAAATGTTTTACCTAAGATGACCAATGGCCAGCTACAACAATTTCAAAGCATGGTCTACAGTCAACTTATTTCTCAAAACTTCCAAGACTGTCTTCTCCGCGAAGTACTTGCCTCCCTTTGCTCTCTATCATTGTTGTTGTCCTGCGTATTTTTCTGTTTTTAACTCTTTTTCTCAGTACCTTTTTGTAGGCTTCTATTTCCCAACCTGTCCCATAAAAGTTGGTGGTCCTTCGGTTTCTGCTTTTCATCTTCTTCTCTTGCTATTTCATATATTCTCCTACAGCAACCTTATTCATAATCACAATTGCAATTACTGCTGTAATTTCCTACAGGGTATCTTCATCCTACTGACTTACATAATATTTAATTCAAAGTCCCTGTAAATGAACTACTTACCTAGTCTCCAAAACTTCTCCCTCCCTTCTATTCTTCACTTTCAGTGAAATCACCATGATCAATTCCATTGCTCAAGCCAGAAACATGGGAGTCATTAGAGATTCATTTATTTCCTCTAGCGTTTATATCTGAGTCCTTATGTTTCTATGTCTGTCAGTTTTAATTCTATCATTTCTTCATCATTATCACCATCTTTGTTTTAAGCTTCTCACTTTAAATATTTAAATCTCTTCTAAAATACTTCAGGTTTCACATGCATTTTATTCTAATATTTCCTCCAATTAATTCCTTTATGTTCCCACCCCAAAGTCAGAGGGATATTTGCAAAATGAATAATTATAATATTTTTCTTATGTTTCTTCTGTTCTCTAAGTACAACAAATTTCAGATGCCTTTCCATATAATGAAAAGTCTTTCACCACAGTCAAGCAGAACAATCTGGTTTTCCCTAAATGCACTATGTAATATCATCCAGCTGTGCTTTATGTCTATAATGCCCTTATCTATCCATCCAGCTTGAAAAACAATCCTTCAAGCTTCAACTTATTTGACATGTACTCGAAGAATTTATCCTGGAATCTCTAGCCATAGGTAAGTTCTTCCTTTACTGGAATTTCATTGAGATTTGATTTTGGTCTTTCATAAAATTTATTCCATTTTGTAATTATATAATTCATACACATTTGCAGTAATGGACAGTGTTCTATTCACCTGTGTATCCCTGGCCCTTAATCATATCTTAATAAACTATGTTGAAGGAAGGACGGGAGGAAGGATAGAGAGAAGTGGGAATAAAACCAAAGGGGTTTTACCATTGATTCTAATTTGAGAATTGTTCTCTACTATCTTCAAATTAAACTTGCTTTAAAATGTCTGATATTGGTTGGAAATTGTGGGGAGATGACATCGTAGTAGAGAGGCAGGGCTCAAGTCTCTTATGAAAACAATGGAAAAAGAGCCAAAAGATGTCCGAAGGCCATACTTCAGGTGTTCACAAAGGAGACAGTACTACACAACTGGAGGGTGAGGGACAGACAGGCAGAGAACTTGAAACAACAACTATAAGTTATCAAAACTCAGTGGTGGCCAATAATGTTTCCCTCCCCCACCCCAGAAGATATTAAGCTGGGTTAAAACCCCTGGTTCAGGGCAGTTGACTAAAAGGGGAACAGACATCTTTTCCTTCTCAGCTGTTAGGAAGGAAAAGGCAAGGGAGGGAGCTTTTCTTCAGTGAATTTGGCCAGAAAAGCCCACTTTGAATCTCAATTCTTGCCAGAGCAAAACACAAGAAAGTGGAGATTGAAAGAAACACCTCTGTGGAAAGGTGAACTGATGAGCACCATCTTCTGGCCATTTTGGAAATTGCATGGATAAAACTGCTTTACCTAACACTGGGACAAGATCTGTACCCCATTAGTGAGTCCCTGACCTGATTTTGATAACTTAAGCTGGGCAATGTTAAAGACTTAGAATAGATTCAACAAAATATCAAAGAAAAGCTATGGAAAAAAATAGGCAAGAGAGAGATTGCGCCAACATATCCAGATGCCTAGACATCAGCAAAAAAATTACAAGCCATATTATAAGAATACAAGACCTGGCCCAGCCAAAGGAACAAACCAAATATCCTGAAGACATACAGGACTTAAGACAATTAATCAATGATAATCACACAACTCTCCTAAATCAATTTAAAGAATTGAAGAAAATATGGCTAAAGAGATAACGAATATTAAGAAGACACTGGGTAAGCATAAAGTACAATTTGAAAGCCAGCAAAAAAAGTACCAAACCAAGTAAGAATGAAAAACATGATGGATGAGATTACAAATACATTAGACGCACATAAGAGCAGATTTGAATTACTCAAAGACAGAACTAGTGATTTCGAAGACAGAATATCTGAACTGGAAAAGACAGGAGAACAGAAAGAGAAGAGAATGGATAAAATGAAACAGGGTGTCAGGGAATTGAACTTATGCATCATGCATTATCAGTGTCCCAGAAAGAGAAGAGAATGGAAAGGTGAAAGAAAGAATATTTGAAGAAATAATGACCAAAAATTTCCCAACCCTTATGAAAGACATGAATATGAATATCCAAGAAGAACAATGCACACCAAACAGAATAAATCTGAATACACCTACCCCGAGAACATGTATTATTCAGAATATCAGAAATAAAGAGAGGATTCTTAAAGCAGCAAGAGAAAGGCAATTCACCATATATAAGGGACCCTTGATAAGATTAAGTGCCAACCTCTCACCAAAATCCATGAGGGCAAGAAGAAAGTGGTATGATGTATTTAAGGTACTGAAACAGAAAAACTGCCAGTCAAGAATTCTGTATCTAGCCAAACTGTCCTTCAAAAATGAAGGTGAGTTCAAATTCTTCACAAACAGAAACTGATAAAAATACGTTACCAAAAGACCAGAATTGCAAGAGATACTAAAGGGAATGCTGCAGCCCGAAAGGAAAAACCAATGACTAGAGACTTGGAGAAGAGTGTAGAAATGAAGATTATTAGGAAGAGTAAATTAAAGGTAAAAAGACAGACAAGAGAAAGCCAAAGACAGAACGGATGAAGTAATGCCTTTACACTAATAACATTCAATGCTAATGACTTCGACTCCCAAATCAAAAGACACAGACTTGTAGAATAGATAAAAAAATATAAGCCATCTATGTGTTGTCTACAAGAGACTCACCTCAGACATAAGGACACAACCAAGTAAAAAATCTAAAGTTGGAAAATATTCCATGCAACTAGTTAACAAAAAAGAGCCGAAGTAGCACTACTAATATCAGACAAACTAGACTTTAAATGCAAAACTGTTATAAGGGATGAGGAAGATTATTACATATTAATAAAAAGGGCACATAACAAAGAAGAAATCTACTAAATATTTATGCAGCTAACTTGAATGCCCTAAGTTACTTGAGGCACACACTGAAAAAACTGAAGGGAAAAATAGATGTCTCTACAATAATATTATTACTATTATTCCTGGAATAATGAAAATGCTCTAAAGATGATTGAAGTGATAAATGTACAACTATGTGATTAAACCAAATACCATTGATTGTACACTTTGGATGGATTGATGCTTTATTAATATGCATAAATAAAATCAATTTATTAAAAAATGCCTGCTATTTTTATTGAACACACACACAAGGACTAAAATGAACAAGTATGATAGTGGCTACATTCAAAGAGCTCCTATTCAGATTAAAATGTAATTAGTTTCTCAAGCTGTAAAATTAATGGCTCACCATAGTTACTTTTTTCTGTAATGGAGAACTTTAGAAAGCAAACAGATTAAAGTGGTTATGTTTTTCATTTTTGATGAACAAAATGTGAAGATGGACACTATACTATAGAATGGACAGAAATAACTCTCTGACTCCACAATTTTCCTGAGGTTGACCTGGATTATTATTCAGTCTTCTTAAATTTCTTAAGTTTTCTAATGAAGCATTTTTTTTCCTAAACAGGTATATGTACACAATTTCAAGGAACTTTACTCTTGAGCCTTTTAATGCAAATCATAATCTCTATAATGCATGAAGTTTTGCTGTCTTGTTTGGTTAACATAAGCAATTCTACAAAGTGTTAAGATTTTAGAGGTTTCGTTTGTGTGTATTGAACCACATTGTAAATGTGCTTGTGATTATTACAATCCAAAGCAGGATTGGATTAGTTATTATTAGATATTAATATATCAATATATTAGATAATATGCTGTAAACACAGGTTACCAAATCTAGGCAACAATCTCTTTAAAATATAAGCACTATTATTATCCCCAATATATTGGTGATAACGCTAAGTCACAGAGAGATATAGGACAATTCTTTCACTAGGTAGGAGAATTAGTAAGTATTGGAACCAAGGTCTAAATTGAAATAAAGTTTAAAATCCAGAACCTGTGTTCTTACACTATGCCAACTTGTGATAGTTTATCTTGATTGAGATGTCTGTCAAAAAGTACAAAGGGGTAACCAAAGCCCAATTTTTAGGACAAGATGCTGAGATCATTATATGATTTGGAATGATGTGACAAAGGACAAGAAGACAGTGACAGCCTGGAGATATGCATACAGAATTTCAACTGTGAAGTGGATTTGTTAAATCTATGCAAAATTCTGTTTGACATTAGTTTTTGAACAAATATGACAACGAAAGACACAGAGGATGGGGCTTCCATCAACTGAGAGACAGAGCCTTGGGAAACACAAAATGGAATAAAGCATTTCTAGAAATAAGGAAAGAACCAAAGTACAAACCTAAGCAGGAAATGAGAGAGCAAACACCAAATTGAACTGAAGGTGAAGAGAGTTTAAAAAATCCTCAAGAAAGATTATCTTGTATAGAACCCATTTCTCTAAATTATTTCTGATTTGACTTGGTAGGGTAAGTAGGTAATGTGATCCCAACTTCCTTGGTCAGGTAAACCTAAATGGAACTGTACTTTTACATGAAATATAAAGTTAGTTGTCTTAAATCTTTACATTTTCATTGGACTAGATCTACTAGATTTTGTTTTCTATTCTGCATAACAAATTACCACAGATTTGGTGCCCTAAAGCAACACATGTTTATTATTCCTCAGTTTCCTTGGTCAGAAGTCCTGGCACAGCATAGTTGGATCCTCTGGTTATGGTCTAACAAGGTTGAAATCAAGGCATTTTCTGGGCAGGGGACATTCTAATCAGGCTTGAATGGGAATCAATTCACTCCCAAGCTTTCCCAGGATGTTGGTCACTTTCTTCCTAAAAGTTAGCAGGAGAATCTTTTGAGATGCTAAGTCTCTGAATTCTAGGCCCTGTTTTAAAGGATTAATCTTTTTATTACCTTAATTTCCTTGATCACTCACACTTTTTATTAATTTAAAGCTAACTGATTTTGGACCTTAATTACATCTTCATAATCTCTTCACCCCTTCACCTTTGTCATATTCTAATGTTTTGACGCAAGAACGGTTTCTGCCAACACTCAAGGAGAGGGAAGCATACAAGGCTGCAGATCATTGGGGGCTAGGTTAGAATTCTGCTTACTTATATCTATCAAGAGAAGTGGACAAAGAAGACCAACACAAAGGAGTTTGATCTTTATTTAAAAGGATCTAACTATCCTGTGTCACAAAGATGGAAGTGACTTCAAGACATAGCCTGAGCATAGCAATTCAAATTATGCTAGTTTTCAAAAGTTTCCACATTAAAAAGTACAAGCTTCCTTCCTCTAATACTTAAATGACAGAACTCTTCTTTTATCAAACCTTCCAGTTAAGTTTATTTTATCTTGTTTTGACTTAGATGGTGGCAGGAAATAGATAATCAGCATTTTCTTTCTTGTTAGTTGCCTATTTCAAATCCTCTTGTATCACCACTCTTTTAAACTACTCTTGTAAACACACTTTGTTTGTAATGTTGGTGGTCTTTTCTTAGTTACTTTCAGTTTTCAAAATGTTGAATAAATTGAATCCACAGCTGAATATGAGTATGAGAGGGTTTACTATGTACGTTTGCATTCCAGCAAACATATATTCTGGTTTTTATAGCCTATTAGAGGGCCAATACATTTTTAACTTACGTTCCACATTGGAACTGAATACTTTACTGCCTTATTACTCTAAACCATTTTCTAATTTGTACTTGTTTAACAATGGCTTATACTGGAGCAACATTTTCCTATATGTTTCTGACCACTTTTTCTCGTATTTTATAATGGTTTAGTATACTAACCCTACCTTTATTTAAAGTGTACATTTTCATGTAGGTATCTGGGTCACAAATAAAAATATTAAATGGAACTGGGCCAAGTCTCTATAGAGCATTTCTTATTATGTCTTCCATGCTTACCCTGAACTATTGATAATGATGTTTTAGATAAGCCACCTACACACTCATTCTACAATTAGTTTTATATTTAATAGTTCAGTTGAACAGTTTTTTTTTATTTTCCCAATATATTTATTAGCTTGTAATGTGAAACAAGATAAAAAGTCTTGTTGATATGAAGATCGATTACATTTATTAATTTTCTAGAATCTTCCAAAGCTTTTATCTGTTATGACAGGAATTTTAATCTTCAAATAATTCTGTGTTCCAAATATTTCCAACTGTTGGAAAATATGTTTATTTTTAATTAAGGTATATGCACAAAAATTACATAAATATAAATTTTCAGCATAATCTTTTTCACTACATTTTAATATTAGCCATATCTTCAAATGTCTTATTGATTCTTGATGATTCAAATCATCAGTGCCTAACCCACCCATCATCTGTATATTTGTATACATTTTCCCTGTTCCATCTCTTTCCCTATTCCATCTTTTCCCTATTCCATCTTAGTCATTTGTCCTTTTATTCTCTACTTTCCTGTTTTTATTTTTTAAGCCTGAAGTTAAGGTAAGCAATGTTAAAAATCTCCAGTCTTATTGGATAATTATCTGTTATTAGCTTTACCTAGAAAAACAGTTTTCATTTCTGTCTTTCAGATCTGCCATATGAAAGGAATATTTTTCAGTTCTCTTTATATTATATGTATTTCCTTCTCATTTTGTTTTGATTTATTTTATTTCCTTTTATTTTTTCTCTGCAAGCTGCTACTATTTATATTCCATTCTTTTCTTTTTCTTTCTTCACTTGTTTAATCAGAGAAGTTGCAGATTTACAGATAAAACATGTGGAAAATACAGAGTTCCCATGTATCCCCCATCATAAACAGTTTCCCCTATTATTAACAATTTGCATTAGTTTGGTATCTTTGTTAAAATTGATGAAACAATATTATTAAATTTATACTTTTAATTATAGTTCACAGTTTAGATTACAATTCATGTTTGTGTTATATATTCCTATAGGTTTTTTAAAAAAAAATTTACACAATCAACATATATACAATGACTACTTTTAATCACATTCAAATATATAATTCCATGGTGTTAATGACAGTCACAAAGTTGTCCTACCATCCCCACCATCCATTATCAAAACTTTTCCATAAACCCAGACAGAAATTTTGTACAAATTAAGCATTAACTCCCCACTTCCTTCCTACACCCTGAACTCTGGAAACCTCTATTCTAGTTTCTAACTCTATTAATTTGCCAATATTAATTATTTCCTATCAGTGAGATCATACAATATTGGTCCTTGTATTAGTCAGCCAAAGGGTTGCTGATGCAAAGTACCAGAACTCTGTTGGCCTTTATAAAGGGTATTTATCTGGGGTAGCAGCTTATAGTTACAAGGCCTAAAGAGTCCAATTCAAGGTACCCTAAGAGGTACTTGCTCACCCAAAGTCATTAGCCACATGTTGGAGCAAGATGATGGGCAATGTCTGCAAGGTTTCAGCCTCCCTTCTTCCTCTTAAGGCTCTGTGATCCCAGCTTCTTCTGATCTCAGCTGTAGGCTGGCATAGGTCTCGTCTCTCTCCCTGGAGTTCATTTCTTTCCAGGCTCAGCTACTCTGGTCTCTTCACAAAATCAGCTGTAGACTGTCAAGCTCATCTCTCTTCCCAGGGCCTCTGTCATGTCTAATGGAGCCTTCTCTCTTTCCTCACATATCTGCTTCTCTGTGTTTTCTCCAATGTGTCTACTTCTGTGTGAGAGTCTGTTTTATCAGCCCAAGGGAGATGGGCCTCAACTTTGAGTTGGACTCTAATGAAGTGGTTGAATCAAAGCCCTAATCTTAACATGTTTTAATCAGACGTCTCAGCTGAATCTAATACAATCAAAGGGTATCGCGCCCAGAGAAAAAGACAAGTTTACAAACAGGATTTTCTCTTTATAGGATCATGTCACCTTCCAATAAGGAATGTTTTGCTCCTTCCTTTCCAGTTGTGATGCATTTCATTTCTTCCCCAGCCTAATGCTAAGGCTAGAACTCCAGTACAATATTGAAAAACAGTGGTGACAGCTGGCATCCTTATCTTTTTCCTGAACTTAGAGGGAAAACTTACAGTCTTCACCATTGAATATGATGTTGGATGTAGGATTTTAATATATGCCCTTTATCATGTTAAGGAAGTTTCATTCTATTCCCAGGTTTCTTTGAGTGTATTTATCATGAAAGAGTGCTGGGTTTTGTCAAATGCTTTTTTTGCATCAATTTAAATGATCATGTGTATTTTCTCTTTTGTTTTATTAATGTGGCAGATTACAATAACAGAATTTCTTCTGTTAAACCTCTATTGTATACCTGAGGTAAATCCCAGTTGATCGCTCTGTATAATTGTTTTCACGTGCTATTGAATTTAGTTTGCTTATATTTTGTAGAGGGATATTTTCAACTATGTTCATAAGACATAGTGGTCTGTAACTTTCTTTTCTTTTGGTCTCCTAATATGGCTTGAGTATTAAGATGATATTGGTTTCACCGAATGAGTTAAGGAGTATTCCCTCCTCTCCAACTTTTTGGAAGAATTTGAGCAATATTTATGTTAATTCTTCTTGGAATGGTTGGTAAATTTCACCAGTGAAGATATGTGCTCTAGGGCTTTTCTTTGTTGGGAGGTTTTTGAATACTGATTCAATCTCTTTACTTGTTATTCATCTAATGAGAACTTTTATTTCTTCGTGAGTCAGTGTGAATAATTTATGAATTTCTAGGAATTTCTCAATTTCATCCAGGTTACTTTTTTTTTTTTTTTTGCATACAGTTCTTCAAAGCATTTTCTTAAAATCCTTTTTCTTTTTGTGTGGATGGTAGTAATGCTCCCCTTTTCATTTCTGATTTTAGTTATTTGTATTCTCCATCTTTTTCCCTTTTTCAGTGTAAGTAAAGGTTTTTTAAATTTTATTTTATTGATCTTTTCCAATGACCAACTTTTGTTTTCATTGATTCTTTTTATTTTTCTATTTTCTACTTGACTTATCTCTGCTCTATTCTTTATTATTTTTCCTCTTATCATTGTAGGTTTAGTTAATCTGCTTTATCTGGATCATCCAGTTGTGAGGATATATATCTGATAAAAATGCAAGTAAGGAAGAGAAAAAGAGCTTCTTGAGCTCTCATAAGATACTTAATATCTCATAACACCACCCACTTTATGATGACTTGATAGAAATTACACTAAATGCTAGATAGAATGTAGTTCTCTTAAGTATAAAGATTATCTGAATATTAAAAAGGAAAATTAATATCAAAGTAACTGATACTATACCTAGTGTAAAAACTTAACTAACAAGTGATTCATAATTTTTGAACTGATTATACATAATCAGACATTACCTGTAGTGCCTGAAGGTGATGATGATGGTGATGGTGAGATTTACAGAATGCAAGGATTATTTACTGTAAATCTTAGCTATTGCAGCCTGTCAGGGAATTAACATTTCTTCAACTTTATTCTTCAGGACAATTATATTTTCTTGAGCCTTTACATGTTTATCTTCAAGTTTCATGTGAACATATCATATATGTTCTGACCTATGAAGAACTAAGGACAGACAGTCTATGTTTAAAACTTACCCTGTTTAGCTCTGAGTCAAATTTCAGCTGGCTACACATTTGTGCTAATTTTAGAATGGTAATTATTTTTTTCTTTCCTGGAATAAATACTTTATAAAGTTATTTTTATTAAAATATTGTGATGACAGTCAATAACATAATAAAACAGAATTTAAAAAAGAAGGATTTGATCAAGATATGGAGCAATAAGACCTCTAATATGTTAATGTGGGGATATAAATTCCTAAAGCACTTTGTATATATGTTTGGTAGTACTGATTAAAACACATTGTAGGGAGTTTGCGGGCAGCTACCAGTTGTTGTCTGGTTGCACTTAGGCCCCCGAAGCTGTCCCTGCAGTCTGCTCCACTCTGCCCCGCGATGCCTGTGGACTTCAGCAAGTGGTCCCGGCCCTTGAACCTGCAGGAAGTGGATGAGTAGCCCGAACACCCACTACAGGTCAAAAACTCCGGTGCAGGGTTCAATGAGTTGGGATAAGTACTGACGCCCACCCAGGTTAAAGACCGACCCACCAGCATTGAATGGGATGGCCTTGATCCTGGTAAACTCCACAACTTGGTCCCACGGACACGAATGCTCCCAGAAGGAACGATCCCAAACACAGGGAATGGCACCATTTTCTGGTGGTCAACATGGAAGTTAACGACATCAGCAGTAGCACAGTCCTCTCCAATTATGTGAGCTCTGGCCATCCCAACGGTACAGGCCTCCACCCGTTACTTCTGGCTGGTTTATGAGCAGTACAGGCCACCGACGTGCGACGAGCCCATTCTCAGCAAATGATATGGCGACTGCCATGATAACCTCAAGGTAGTGTCTTTCCAAAAAGTACCAGCTTGGGCCCCCAGTGGTGGGCACGTGTTACAGGCTAAAAGGGAAGACTATGTGCCCAAACGCCGAGCAGCTGTCCGTGAAGTAGAGAAAAGCCAGGAAACATAAACTTGGGGACTCCAGAGGCCACAAGCAGTAGTCTCAAATTTAGTGATGCATAATGATTTCTCCTCTTTCCTGTTCCCATTCATACAAATCAGACTTGAGCAGTCAGTTAGTAGTTTAGGGTGATGCTTCCTGCTGTCTGTTCTTTAGAATTACAGAGGGGCACACATCTCAGTTTATGTTCTGATTAAATATGAAATACATTTTGGGGGATATTTTGGTACCATGATGGGGTCATCAAATTGTTAACTATAATTTTGGAATGTCTATTCATAATATTCATCCATTTCTAATGTTTTTTTATTCTGATTTTTTAGTTTATCTAAAAAACTAACTGCTGTTAGTTCTTCAACTTTTTCTATGCTTTATTAATCCATCTTATCATTTTAATATGAACAAATTGAAATTTATCAATATTTCTTTCATGATTTGACAAATTTTTATTGTGTGTATTGCTTTGCTCATAACTTAAGTTCTAATACCAATGACTTATATTGGAATATTTCCCTATAAAACTGTCATGCTCCACATTTTTTACAATCAGCTTTTTATCTATCTGGAATATATTTTAATGAGGTGTGGTGAGAAGGCATCTAGTTTTATTTTTCAATACAGATAGCCACATTTCCAACACACTTATCAAAAAGTTCATCTATTCTGTAATGCCAAATACCTCTGTGTGTTTCCATCAGTTTGTGAGATTTCTGTTCTAATATTTTAATAAATTTTTCTATCCATGTGATACACACAGTCTTAAGTAATATAACTTTATATTTAATCTTGGTATATAGTTTTGCTAGATCCCCACATTATTTTTTCAACATTGTCTTTAAGTAATTTGGGCCCATTGTTTTTCTATATTTATTTTACATTCTTTGAAAATATAAAAATAAACATACATGCTGGAATTGTGATCAGAATTGTTTTGAATGTATGAATTAAGTTGGGGAGAACTAACATATTGCAAATATTGAGGCTTTCCTTCAAGAGTATATTACATATTTCCATTTATTGACTCTCATTCAATTCCTTCAATAAGCTTTCATCAATCAAGTAATAAAATCTCCCACTTTTTATTATGTTTGCTCCTATACATTTTAATATCAGTTGCTTTTGTAAATAGCATCTTTTGAAAAACATGTATTCTAACTACTTTCTGCTACTATGTAGGAACAATCCTGGCTTTTGTATACAGATTTTATATCCAGCAACTTTCTCTTATTAGTTCTGATTTTATTGTGTTTATTCTCTTAAAATATAATGATTCTGTGATTTTTCCTTTCCAATATTCATACCATTGATACCATTTTCCTGTCTTCCTGTACTAGGCAGAATATCATGTACAATCATGAATAAAAGCTGTGATAAACAAAATTAACTTATTTCTAAATTCAACAAGAAATGCTTCTATTTTCACCATTCGATATGAAATTTATTGCAGGTTTTTGGTAGTAACACTTATTAGGCTATCAGAATTTCCCTTCTATTTTTTTTATTGCTGGATTTGGTTTGGTAATATATTATCTAGAACATTTTAATTTATGTTGGTGAGTTTGGCCTCTAATTTGTGTGTTCTTGTGGTATTCTATAAAGTTTTTAATGTCAGTCATACACTAGCTGCAAAAAATGAGCTGGATCAGATTACTATTTTTCTATTCTCTTGAAAATGTTATGTAACATAGGGAATCTATCTTCCACATTTGATAGAACTAGCTCATAAAATAGTTCAGGACTGATTTTATTTATTTACGGAAGGCAGAGTAAGTTGATTTTTAACAGCTGGTTCAATTTTCATAATAAGTGTAGGCCTTTTCATATATTCTATTTCTTCAATTTTCCAAGTTTACCATGTTGTCAAATTTATTGGCATAATATATTTTATAACATTTTCTTAATATTTTCTAATATTTATATAAGGTTATCTTCTTTCTTATTTTATACCTAGTTTCACATATTTCCTTCTTTAATATTCTTTTTAAACCAATAATGTCAATGTTTTACTAATTTTAAAAATCTTTTCCCTGAAATTGTATTTGGTATTGCTCATTTTCTGGATGATTTTTATATTTTTATGTCATTATTTTCTCCTCTTTTTTTAAATTTTCATCTACTTTCATCAAGTTAACCTCATCATTTTTGAAGAAATGTGTTGAAAATGGTATTTATCCAATTCCAATTTTTCTTATTTGTAATATATTTATTAATGGTTATAAATTTCCCCTTAAAATATTACTTTGTGTACATACCAGTCATAATATTATACAATATTTTCATCTTTGTATAGCTCTAAGTAGTGTATAATTCCATTATGACCTTTTCTTTAATGTATAAATTATGTAGATATCCAAGTTTTCTTACTTTCCAAAAATATCTATGACTCTTGACTTTTCTTATCAATTTATAATTTTAAAAAGTTTATTTGTTGTGTTTCAGCCCACATCTTTAAAAAATCTGCTAATGTTACTTTTATTCTTGAAAATAAATGTCCATTTTTCAAATATTGGTTTACATGAAACCTCATCTTGGAAAATTTGATGCATAATATCTGGACTAGCTGTTGCTTCTGTGTTCTCAACTAACACTTGATTACTTCTTCCTCTTTAGTTGTTTTTACACTGTATGTCAATTATTTTTTAAATCATGGTTTCCCCTCACCAAATTTTCAGTTTTACATAGGTTGACATCATATGTGTCTTCCCCATTCTTGGATTCACATGTTTAACAATGTCCAAAGCCCATCTACAAATATTTGTTGATTGAATGAATTCTGGACAGATATTTCATTCTCAATTGACAAATGTCAGGTACATGACATTGGGGGCTTCAATTGTTTGTAAAGAAATGAAAGTCACTTGAAATATGTGGTTTAATGATGTTATAACACAATGTTTACATCTGGTGTTATTTTTACTTTTTATGTACTTTTTTGTCCTTTCCTTTATAGAGAACACCTGAAAGGCATGTATATTTTGCTTTTTGACTTTGTTTTCCTTTCACTTTCCCACTGTCTGACACTAGGCTCAATTATTGCTCATTGAATCATTAAATGAATCAATCAAATTCCTTTCAATTCTGCATTTGAAATGTTTTCCATACCCTTTCTTTTCATTTCAGTTCACTGCCATAATCTTAGATTTGCTTTTTAATCTTCCTTCTATATTATTCTTGTAAACTTTTTGTTGCTTTACCTTTTTTCTGATTTCTTACTAATTAAATAACCTGCCAAAATTTCCTAAAAGCCTGCTTTTAACTTAGAAACCATGCTGTCTTCAAGACTAATTCTAAACTTCTTAACATATCTTGACCTTCAAAACAGCCTACTATCTCCTGAACTACTATAGAAGTACTTTTCATTTTAATTGTTA
>PVKH010012135.1:0-17419 GCA_004027955.1 Chaetophractus vellerosus | reverse complement strand
AGGAGGGGGGGATGTATAATAAATAAATTAAAAAAAGAGAGAGAATCCTATCCATCAGCCATATGGGATTGATGTCCCTCTCAATTCAAGGTGGAGTATGCATCACCATCCCAGAATCCTCAGGATTGGGGAATAAAATATGGACTAGAGTAGACTTACTGGTGTTCTACTATAGACTTATTATGATTCTAGCAATGGAAGAAATTATATCATTGATGTGGAGACAGTGGCCACTGGTGGTGCTGAAGTCAGGGGAAAAGGGGGGAGGTGTAATATGGGGGAATTTTCAGGACTTGGAATTGACCTGGATGGCATTGTGGGTACAGATAGAGGCCATTATATATCCTGCCATACATACAGAATTGAGTGGAATAGAGTGTAAACTACAATGTAAACTATAGTACATACTTAGTGGCAATGCTCCAAAATGTATTCATCGATTGCAATGAATGTACCACACTAATGAAAGAAGTTGTTAATGTGGGGAAAAGGGGAAGGTCTGGGGAGTGGGGCATTTGGGAATCCCTTATATTTTTTTCCGTAACATTTTATGTAATCTAAGTATTTTAAAAATAAATAAAAAATATACTTAAAAACAAACAAACAAAAACAAAAAACAAACAAACAAACAAAGATACATTTATGTTGCACAACATGCATCCATCCAGGCTAGTGACAAAATCTAAAAAGTGGAAACAAGTCAATGTGCAAATAAGATAAAATGCTCTTGTCATATTCTTCTACAAGGCAGATTTCACTCAAAGCTTCCCCGACCCTGGGAAATGTTGTATAGCTCTCACTTCCAGTTTAAAATCTGTGGAATTCAGTCTTCTCTTCAGACTTCTTGCTATTGCTTCCCATTAATCCACACGTGTTTGGCTTACAATTCTTACAGTGGCTGGCTTTGAGAAGTAATACAAATCCCTGCATCAATTATTGCTTTTTTTCTGGGAGCTTTCCTGAAGAATTTTGGGGCCACCATATAGGGATATTACCTGCCTGGCAGCATATTAACCCAGCCCACTGCTCTTTTCCCAACTTCCACACATCCCTTTGTTTATTCCCTTTCCCAAAGCTGGAGTGCCCACGAATTGTCTTTGACCCTGGAAAGCTTTGTGGTGGTAAGAATGGTCTGGTCATCCTCTTCAATGGCTTTCTCTTGAGAGGCAGCCTCTCTTTCCCCAAATTCTCAATTTCATTGCATCTGTTGTTCCAATAATGAAAACAAATTACTGAGAGAAGGGTGGAGGGATTAATCTATGTGGAAATAAAGTCAGATGGATGAGCAGGAGACATCAGAAGGAAATTCCGGATGTGATGCTGGCCCAATGGAAGCGATGATTGTGTTTTCCTGGAACCTTTCTACACTGGAGAGTTACCTGCCTGTCAGGTCCAGGGGAAGGGTCACTTCCCACCCCCAGAGGGGGAACTGCCCCTGCAGGTGTTTTCCTGCTAGGCAGACTCTGCCTGGGCCAGGCCCCTCTTCCCAAGGGCCCGCACCATGGCCCCCTTCATTTCCTTGTTGCGGAAACTGTAGATGATGGGGTTGCACATGGGGGTGATGATGGTGTAGAGCAGGGAGAAAGGCTTGTCCTTGTCTGGCCCATGTGTGCTGCGGGGGTTCATGTAAGAGAACATGGCTGAGGTGTAGAAAAAGGTGACCACGGTCAGGTGGGATGCGCAAGTCGAGAAGGTCTTCCCCCGGCCTGAGGAGGAGGCTCTGCCGAGGATGGAGGCCAGGATGCGGGCATAAGAGATGACAATGAGCACCATGGGGCTGAGCAGAACCACGATGGCATCGACAAAGATCACTCTCAGACTAAACTGGGCATCCCCACAGGAGAGGGTGATCACTATAGGGGCTTCACAGAAAAAGTTTTCTATGCGGTTGTTTCTGCAGAATGGACCACGAAATGTCATATAGTCAAGAAGGATGCCATTGATTAGCCCAAAGAACCAGGCAGTACCCACCAGCCTCACACAGACCTGCCGGCTCATGATCTGGGCATAGCCAAGTGGGTGGCAAATAGCAACGTAACGGTCATAAGCCATAAAAGCCAAGAGGATGCACTCAGCCACACCCACACCAAAAACCAGATACATCTGGGTCAAGCATGAGGCAAAGGAGACGGTGTGGTCCTTGACCACCAGGTGGATCAGCATCTGTGGGATGGTAGTGGTGATGAAGCAGATGTCCAGGAAGGACAGGTGGCCAAGGAAGAAGTACATGGGGCTGTTGAGCCTGGGGTCTGTCCAGGTGATGAAGATGATGAGGCCATTCATGGCCATGGCAAGACTGTAGAGGGCTAGGAAGAGGGCAAAGAGCAGTGCTTGAGTGGCAAAGGAGCTTTGCTCAAAGCCCACAAGGATGAACTCTGTCACTGTGCTGCCATTCCGAGGGCCCACCATGTAGGTCCGACTGGAGAAGGGAGGGCAGGAAAAGCACAGGTGAGATAACTGTGTACAGGTGGGCCCTTGTATACAAAGAGATTGAGGTGAGTTATTGGAAGAAACATGAACTTCAGTAAATCCATGTGGGTCAGCAATTTCATGGGCACGAAAATGACAGTACTAGGTGCATCCTTTAAGGATACTGTGAACCTAGGGAAGCTCTACTGTATTTTGTGTCCATCAGGCTGCATGTCAACTATTGTACCCACCAAAGAAGCTGTATTCAGAGACAAACAGGAGTCTGAAAGGAATAGAATCATGTGACAGACCTTTGAAGGAAATTTTGAAGGCAAGACTCAGGGAGAATCTAAGAACCTTTTAGAAATGATAATTGGCTTTCCATGTGGGAGGGAGATTTTTAAAAATCCCTACTAGTATGAGAATAGAAAGAGGCTTCTGTTTAGATAAATTAAAACATTTATCTAAATTAAAATAATATTAATAGCTAACATTTAAGTACATATTATGTGTAAGGCACTGTTCTACATGCTTTATATGTAGTATCTCTTAAGTTTCACAAAAATCCTTGGGGTAGGTAGTCTTCCTTTCATCCCTGTTTTATCAATGCACAGAATAATTTGTTAATAATGGCTGTGTTTTATAATCAGTCCTCAAAATCCCTGAAAATTTTACAATTGGCTCTAATGAGCTGGTACCAGCAGGCTCCAGCACACCACTGGAATGAGAATGAAAGGGCAGAATGATCGCTATTTGCGGATGACATTTTTGGTATTAGGGAGCATTTCTTCCTCTTCATGTTTCTTCCTTAGCCCATAGGTAGACCAGAATTTCTACCTAAATTTCTCCCATTAGGAGGAAGGAGTGCCGCATGAAATACTGCAGACTCTGCCTAGAAATAATCTAAATATCCCTCAATCAAGCACTGGTTACATATTTTACAATATGTACATATAATGGGACAATTTCTGGAAATAATTTCTTACCTCATTCTATTACTGTGGCTGGAAATGGTCTGTTTGTTATTGAATTACCGCAACAGGTAAGGGAAACGATCTCATGGAGCCAAAAGAGGTGCTAGCCCTGGGAGGAGAGTCTGACATTGGGGTCCACTATGGAAGTGAAGGTGCCTGTATCAGTCAGGATTCTCTAGGGAAACAGAACGGACAGAGGATATATAAGTGTATATATATTATGTAAATATTATTACAAGATTTTATAAGAATTATCTCATGAGACTGTGGGGATGCACAAATCCAAATTCCATAGAGCAGGTCACATGCTGGGAACTCTGATGAAGGTCCTCAATGAATTCTCCAGGAGAAGCTAGCCATCTGAAGCAGAGATGGAAATTGTCTCTTCTGAATGCTCAAATCATCACTTCTCCTTGTAAAGCCTTCAACTGATTGGATGTGATATTTCTTATTGTTGAAGGCCATCTCCTCAGTTGATTGTAGATGTGATCAGCCATAGATGCAATTGATTTACTGATGATTTAAGTCCATGAAATATCCTCATAGTAACAACCAGGCCAGTGCTTGCTTGACCAAACAGCTGGATACCATCACCTGGCCAAGGTGACACATGAACTTAACCATCACAGTGCCCCTTTTAGCTTATGAAATCCTTCCATGACATCTCTCAAACCATATCAGGTGAATGTCTACTCAGATAAAACTCCTTTACACATTTATAGTAATTTACAAAGCATATACATATATATTATCCCATTTAACTCTTACAACAATTCTATGAAATAGATACCATTTCATTTTACAGATGAAGAAACAGGATCAGAGAGCTATGCTTGCCCAATGTTATACAGCTAGTAACTGAAAATAATGAGGTCAGGCAGGCCTTCTTTTCCAGTACACTAAGGTGCTTAGGGCAGAGATGCCACCACCTCCTAAGGAAGGTTATTTCATTAATCAATGTCCCATTTAGTCAGGAATATATGTATGTATGCTAGAATCCACATTTCCTCATAGTTATAGCCCTCATTCTTTGAATCTAATCCGTGGTAAAGAATGATGGCTTATTCTGAGGAGGAAACCCTTCTGAGATTTGAAGACACTTATTAACCATTTTAGCCTCAGGCTAAATATTCTTGGGCCCTTTTACTATGCCTTGCTGTCTTTATTCCCCTACTTACTTCTAAGTTTCCAGAAATAAGAAAAGAAACAACTAAAAAGAAATTGACTGGAGAAGTGGAAGAGAGTATAGTAAGAACAACTAAATAAGCATGTACTCCTTTTATTTAAGCAAATATTCTTGTTGCACTTCCCTCCATTTCCCATTGTTCTGTCCTTGGGAGAGAGTTACACCATATTTCAATAGGGGTATTTCCCAGGGTGTTTTTCCTTAACCTCTTAAATCTCTCTTTAAAAGCATTTTTCTGATTCAATCCCCTCCATAATATACAATTCCTTGAGGGATGGTTTGATCAGCCTGTTGACCAGTGTTATTATATGCATTGAATTTTTAAAATGCAAAATGTACATGTTTATTTAGTTCTTTCTTCTCTGTTTCCTTTCTTGTTTAATAGCATCAAGATACACCTCTTCACTTAAGTGGGAGACTGGATGTCCTCTCCCTCTTCTTCCTCACTCATCCAATTAACCTTTCATTCCTCATTTCAGCCTCCTAAATATTTCTCATTACTCCTCCACCCCTTCGTGCACCCTACGCTCCAGTTGCCACTTTCCTTACACAGACTCATTCATTCGTTCATTCCGCTTCTATTTCGTGCCTACAGTGCACACATTCCACTCCTTCTTGCTTCCGTGCTTATATACATGCTGATCCTTCTCTATGGAATGTCCTTTAACCCTATTGGAACGTGGTGAATTCTGACTCGCCTTTTATGATGCAAATCACATGCCACCTCCTAAGGAAAACCTTCCCCAACAGCCTGACGTTTCCCCTCCTTTCTTTTAGTGAAAATAGTTTTATTTTTTTAGAAGCAAGCTCTTTTGACCCCACCATTTTGACCCCATTATTTGATCTTTGAGTCACAAATGCAAGTGGACAGTTTATTCAAGGTCCAAAAAATAATCAGAAGAATTAAAATGGCTTTAATTCTTGGCAATAAAGTAATATTGAGATGTTTAACCATTTTAACATGGATTAGCTAAAAAATAAACACTAAATATGCTAATAGAAGTGATTAAAACAAAATGAAACTGAAAATAAGTAAAACTGTATCTTCTAAGATTTAGATCTAAAAATTTTGACATGTGAAAATGAAACTCCATAGAAATAATCCCCACAAAAGAAAATTCATACCGGTAGAAGCTAGTATAGTAAACTTTGATTTGGAAAAAAAACTGTTTGATAAAACAAAATTGTTGATAATTTACTTATAAATGAACTGGACAAGATCAAAATAATTTCAGTATTTTTAGTAACATGACAAAATTGGAAGTACTTGTGTTATATAAAAGCCAATCAACTAATTAATTTAAGTTAATGAAATTCATTATTGAAAGTATTTTCTCATTAAGAATTAATTAATGCTGGAATAATTCCAATTTAAAATGTTTGTATTCATTAAGCAGAATCAAAGTGCTCTGAGAATCAAAACAGTGAAGTCAAAATAATTTTAGGATCATGATGGTGGGACAAAAACACCTACTGTTTCTCTAGCACAAAGTAAACTTTTGATTAATGTTTTTTGAACAAGTAAATGAATATTTTTGTTCATTTTGTTCACAGTGATTTTTGTTGAGTCACTTTCTAACTATAAAACTATACAGCTCACTAAATGAAATCTGTCTGAAATTCACATTGATCAAATTTGCAATATTTAATACATGACTAGAATGATTGGAATTTTGCATTCTAGTCATGTATACTTTTTCCTTTCTATTTAGCTCTCTTTTTTTTTTTTTTTTTTTGAACATTTCAAGGAGTTTTTAAGCCCACTTTTTTATGGACTCTTCTGCTTAATTTCAAACAAATAAGCAAATTATATACTATTAATAAGGACATGAAGGCATTCGGTATAACAGTTATGTAGAAAAAAGGGACAAGTGTTCCCTTAAAATTAGAGAAACCACCATCATAAAATCCCATACTTTGCCATTACTTCATTGATCCTTCTCTTTTCCAAGAAGGAAAGATAGAAACTTGAGGGCCAGGGAAGAGAACTGAGAAATGTAAATTAATCTCTTTCCTCTAATTAGTTTTAAGGAAGCAAGTAGATGCTCACTTTACACCACAATCCTAATTATAGATGCATACAAATTTAAATACATTTTAAAAATCCACAGAAAAATGGGAAGAAAATAGAACTGAATATTGGTTTAAAATTTTGAATGTTAAATGAGCATCCCTCTGGCATATACAGATGTGTTTTGTTTTGCCTTCAGTGTTTCCTGAGAAGGATATCTCCCATAAAAATCTGGATTCTGGCTTCTCGGGAAAAAATCAGAAGATCTGTACTGGGTCCATTTTCATCAACAACTACCTGGAGTTTAGTGGTGGCTTCCCTGTGTAGACAAACCTCTAGTAGTTTCCAGTCCCCAGAACTTCCACTTGTCTTATATCAGGCCCACCTCACTCAATTGCCTTATCTATCTGCCCACTATGGGAATTTGAGCTTGTGGGCTTTGCCTAAGCTATAGAAGAAATCACAAAGGGGAAGATGACAGATTTGACTACATCAAATGGGAAAATTTTGTTACATTAAAAAAAACAACACCCTAGTTGTTTCTAACAAATACTAGACTAGAAAAATGTGCAACTACAAGAGACAAATTACATTAAATTTACTTTGTAGAGAGCTGATCGAAACGCCAAGATTTTAAGAGGGAAAAGAACAAAACCTTGAAATTCATAAAAGATGAAAGACTATCCAAAGGCACGCAAACTCATTAGTAATCAAACAATAGTTTAAAATCAATTAGATGCCATATAATTTCTCATCTGTTAAATTAGCATTCAATTAGTTTTTTGGGAAGTATAATATCAGTGCTGTTTAAATGGCATTCCATTGTTGGCCGGAAAGCAACATAAACCACTAGCTTTCGAAATGTTCATTCCCTTTAATGTTGGGTTCCTTTAACAATACAGATCCTGGAGTCCAATTACTTGGATTCAAATCCTGGCTCCTCCACTTACCAGCTGTGAAAACTGAGGTGATTCACATACCTCAGTCTCCTCATGTCTAATATGAGAATAATAATAATAGTATGTATGTTAATGAATTATTATGAGAATTAAGGGTTAACATTTATAATGTGTTTGGTACATAGTAAGTATATAAGTTTGCTAAATGAATAAATTGGTCTGTTTCTTAGAATTTACTCTAAGAAAATAATTCCCAATTGAGAAAAAACTTTTTGCACAAAATTTCACATTCTAGCATTATTTATAAGAGCAAACATTAAGCATGCTAATAAGGAAATGGTTAACTATACCATAGAAAATGAAATCAATGAAATATTATGCAGTCATGAAAAATTATGTTTATGTATGCTGTGTAATAATGTTGAAACACATAATTTTAAGTGAAAAAGAAAAATATAAATCTGTGTGTTTGGACCTTGACAAAAGATTGGAAGGAATTTCACAAAATGTTAAGAGTGACTGTGTATAGGTGGTGAACTATGAAAGATTTATTTTTTTATTCTTTTCTCTATTTTCTATTTTTATAAAACTCAGCATTCTCTACTTTTATAATGTCTCTTTATATACATACTTAAGGTAGAAAGTCATATTATGTGTCTAGTAATATTGAACCATCCCATATTACTCTATGACTTAGCTGTTATAAAGTGTACCAAAGCCACACATACTTCACGTTTACCCATCACATCTTCTTACTCTTAGTGTTTAAGATATTCCCCTTATGCCTAACAAATATTGTATATTTCTAGTTCGTTTAATAAATATATATAGTTATATATGTATGCAACTAAATATATTGAGAATACTAAAAGGGTAAAGTCAGCTTCATAAATAATTTATTCATTTACTCAATAAATATTTATTAAGAGCCTAGACACTTGGGAAATAGCAGTGATCAAAAGTGATCCTGTCATGATGCTTCTATTCCATTGGAAATCAGAAAACAAAGTGGGAATGGCCTTGGCTAAAAGATTATTGAGATATCTAAAAATATACATCTCAAAGGATTAAGAAAGGACTCTGAAGGGTTAAGCTCATGGTATAATGTACCCAAATGCATCAAATTTAATAATTCTTAGATATAGGAACTTAACACAGTCATATTCTGAGATGATTTCCTCAAATATTAAAATTAAGAGAAATAAAAACAGATGCAAAAATAGTAAACTCTGAAAGAGCTGAAATGATTTAATTACATATAAGATGTTATAAATTTAATAAATGTGAATTTTAGGTGAACCTGTTGTTGTGAAAATTAATCATTAGGCTCACAGAATTATTGGTTTTAGGATATTAATTTGCTTCCTTTAGGCCATGGTGGAATTAATATCTAAACAGCTTTGGAGACAGTTATGGGAGTTAGAAGGGTACGGCTATCAAGTGCTAGGTCTAACCTACATCTCTTCTTGTGCTATTTCTGTTGTCCTAACCTCAGCAAAGATGGAGATCTATGTGCAACTTTCTCCTTACCATGTGGTAGAAAAATTAACAAATTTGTTAAACTATAATAACATTTTCTATTTGTATGATCTAGATCTTTTCCAGGATAAATGTAGTTTCTTTTCCTTTTCTCCATCTCTTCCACATTCTGCTCTTTTATGGTTGGATCTACAGCAAATTCTCCATATCTCTGAAACTGAGAGGACCTGAACTATACATCACATAGAATGATGATCTGACTGACACAGTGAGTGCCTTTACTTGCCCTGTCAGCTCTTCGCCACTATGGACAAGACAGAAACACAAACTCTATCCACAAGGAACCTTCTCTGGCATCCACATGGGTGGGTATTAGCCCAGATAGCCATATTTTAGATCTTGGTTTCAATCTATTTTCCTTACTCTAGGTGGATCTGATATCGACTTATTCTTTCCACTAAAAATCTTGATCACTGTGTCTTGTCTCCCCTCCAGAGTTCCAATCTAAACTATATATAAAGCAAAAATAAAAGAAAACTGAAAATATATTCTTCCTCCTGGTAATAGTCGCCATAAGAAGGAGGCTTAGGTAAAATATATATATATACATCCCCTAGTCACTCTAACAGGTAGAGGGAAAACACAAGATGAAAACGTTGCCACACAGAAAGATTAGTCCCTGATATAAAGGATTTGCTATGTGTGCAAGACGGAGGACTCTGTGACTGAAGGATGCAAGACTGAGCATTAGATCGGCTCTTTTCAGTGTTTTAGTGGCCATGGTTAATGTGAGCTACACTGTCATTTATGCTGTCTGAAAAAAATTGTATTGATAGTAAACAACAACAACAACAAAAAACAAAGACAAATATAGGGAGATGAGTTAACTGCATCTGAAGTTTTGTAAAGAACTAAAGAGTTATTTGGCCAATGAAATAGATAGTAGTAGGAGGTAAAATAGATGCTTTTTTTGGGACCCAACATCCACATGTGAAACCCACATATTATGGCAGATGTGGAAAGACTCCAGGGTTTGGAACTAGACCAACCATTGCTCACATCTCAGTTTCACCACTTACTAATTACACATTGGATTAACCTCTCTGATTTGCTGGTTGTTGTAAATATTAACTGATAACGGAAATAACACTTGATAATACTTAGTGCTTAATGATATTTAATGTGAATGATAGTAATTGCTTAGAACATTCATTACCTTCTTCACTTTTCTTCTTTTCCTCACTTCTATTCTTCTTTGCACCTCATATGTTGGAAGAAATCATTTGAGGTCTTGACCAGTATTCCACTACAATGGAAAATTCCCGGATAGAAACTATAGCTTTAAAAAAGTTCATTTTTCCAGACTGGGGAATTCTTTTCTATAGTGGATTAAACTCCCATTTCACTCCCCACTCTTCACCCTATTTCCTTTAAATTCTATTTATTCTCTGGATCTTAGGGAAAATGGGCAAAATGGAAACTTCATGTTCTTTATCTTATTTTGCAATGTATTCACAAACCTCTTTGAGACCCCTCAGCCATCTTTTCGCAAAGGATCAGAAAAGAAAAATGCACAGATAAACAGGAAAAATATCCATGCAGACAAATGGATGGAAGAAAAGGCACAAATGGGAAAGGAGAAAGAGGAATAAATTGTGGGGCAGAGAAAAAAAAAATCACATGAGGGAGAGAGACCTGAAAACAGAAGATGAATCCAAATAAGAAAATAATGCAAGAACGTTAGAAATAAGAGGAGGCAAGAACAGATAGTGAAAAACATAGTAATTACAACAACCCCTTCCATTTCTGTGACTCTTCACAGTTTACATTCTCGCATATGCTCCTGTGAGGAACTGAGTTAAAAAGGTGCCTCTAATGCTACTCCATAATGGGGAAATAAAACCCCATGAAAGAGTCAGTGTCCTGAATGGTAGAGAGGGATAGATGCAAGGCTCAAATTAGGATCTTTTAGTATCCTCAAAACCTCTGTGAGACAAGGTCACCTATCAATAAATTGCTAAAACTGGCTTCAGGGACAGTGTTCTTTCTGCTATTTGTACTGAAAACGGATGGAAAAATAATGAAAGGGGGTCTAGAGAGACGGGGATGAGGGATATGGGGAAGATAAGTAGAACAAGAGACAGTAAAAAGCAGAAAGAAGTAAACCAAACAGGAAACAGACCAAGAGGCCGCCATAAGCAATGGCACATCTTCGGTGATGTAGAATTGATCCCCTAATCCAGGAGTTTGGAATCCTCTCAGTCAGGGGATTCTAGAAAAATTGGTTTGGTTTTCTGGGCTTCTTAAAACCAAACTGTCCCTCTTGGTTATCTCCAAGCCCCCTGCCCCTCAGCCAGTAACAGGAGAGTTGGGACAAAAGAGACACAGCTAGATGTCTAGAGAAGGAGAAACAGGACAAGGGAGAGGTAATGGAGTCGGTATCTGTGACATTTCCTCCATGGCCACTATATGCAGAGGTCCGATGTGATCTGAACAGGTGGTCGTTGAGAGAGCCAGGGAGTGTTCAGCTTTGCAACAGAGGCAGCATCAGCTTCTACCACAGGAAAAAGGAGCACATTCACTGACCTTCTCCGTGGGCTTTGGCACTCCCTGGCGAGGAAGTTGGCTGTTCTGACCTCAGGCTCAGAGGGAGGGTGCAGTGAGTTTTGCTATAGACAAGCTGCTCCCGTATAGGGTTGTGAGCTCCTGATTCTCTACTCCCTCTGACTTCACTGTACTCTCCATGCCATTCCTCTCATTACACACTCACACTGATGTAGTGGGACATCAACTGGGCTCTCAGCGTCAGGGTAGAGGCTGCTTCTCACTGGTCACTGACAGGCAACTGACTGTAACAGATGAACTGCTCATTCTTGAAGTCTGCCTTAGTCTGATCAGGTCTCTAGAGTTTAAGCAGATTTCAGTCCATTCCTAGGATCCTCAGGGAGGCTTGTCCATTGGCACAGAGCCCTGGAATATCTGAGTTAGTCTCAGATTTCCCAGGTAGAGTCTGTTCCCCACCCAAACTAGCTGTTTTGAAGAATCAAGGGTCAGGTATGTCTATGTTTCCCACCCCCTTATACCAAAAAAGCTCCATCCCCAGAAGTAGAATCTGCCTAGAACAGATTATTCTGATCCCTAGCCTAAGAGATTTAGGAGGATCCAGCCCAACATGGGACCCCAGTGAATGCAAATGAAAGTAAGTTTGTTAATTCATTGCCATGTGTGGTGGTTCTGTTTTGGGAAAAATAAGTAGTAGGTGCAGAGGACCTGAGAAGTCTGTGTTGTCGGAATAATACACATCAACTCCTTTCACCTTCTCAACAATTGTGCCAGGCAAACTGTCCTAGCTGGATGGGATGAGCAGAGGTCTTTGAAGAAATTACTGATTAATTTAATTAATTGCCTTACATTATCTCTTTTAATCTTCACACCAAGATACAGAAGTATTAAGTAATTTATCTAAGATCATACAGCTGAGTAACAGGTACAGTGAGGCTTAAGCCCCAGTTGGGCCATGGCTCATGATCTTTAGACAAGACCTGGTTATTTTCTCTTTGCTCCATGTAAGACTGAATTCAGTTATCCTTGGCCAAAAGAATTTTTCTGTGTTCAGAAGACCTCAGGAAAGAAGATTGTATGACTTCCTTTAGGATCTTCCATAACACAATGTTTTCTTAAGTGGTCCTTGAATTACCTGCATCAGACTCTAATGGTCTGGTCCCACTTCAGATCCTATTGAATTGGAATCTTCGAGACTGTGCCAGTAAGGAAATTTTTAGCAAATTCCCAAAGCAGGAACCAAGCAGTTCACATTATTGACCACAATTAGAATGGCAATTCAATTAAGAAACAAAACAAAAAAGGAGAGCTGAAAAGAAACAACAACAAAAACCTTGGACAATTACAAATACCCTTTGAAACTAATTTTTGCTTAAAGAAGGAAATCAAAACAGAGTTTTCAAATTATTCTGAAATTAATGACAACAGCAGCACTACATATCAAAACCTGTGGGATACAGATCCGGTAGTCACATGAAAGTTTGAAAAGTCAAAATTACATTTAAAATTTCTTAAGAAAATATAATTTATCAAAATGAACTCAAGTAAAATTTGAAAACTTGGATAGTCCATTAATTATAACAGAAGTTAAAAAGGTATGCTTAAAGAGGGTACTGGGGCCATATATCTTTAGGGGCAAGTTCTAGGAAAACTTGAAATAGATCATTTGTAGGTTAAATAAACTGTGCCAGAGCATGTAACAAGATGAAAAGGGATCTTAGAAAATGACGCTCACATAATGCTAATATGGAACAAGGACTACACAAGAAAAGAAATCTATAGAAAATCTCAGTTATGAATGTAGATGCAAAAATACATTATGACTGTTAAGTAGAGTTTAATTCCAGGAATGTGTGTGTGTCTATATATATATAATTAAATATTTAAAATATATTAAGGAGAATAACAATATAACTCATCAATAATGCCAAAAAATTAGTAAAGTTCAATAAGAATTTGTGATGAAAGCTCTTAGCAGATCAGAAATAGATAGAAATCAAGAGGATTGTGGGAAGATGGTGGAGTAGGAGGTTGCTGGAATCAGTCCCTCCAGTAATAGGAATCAACTACTGAACTGGCAGGAACTATCTGAATCACCCACTTTGAAACTCCAGAGTCTAGGCAACCTTTGTGTAGTGTCCAGGAAGGAGCAGGAGGAAGAGACTGGTACTTTGCAATACAGACAGTGAGTTTCTCCCTCCCTGCAGGGTTATCATCTGTATTAGTCAGCCAAAAGGGGTGCTGATGCAAAGTACCAGAAATCTGTTGGCTTTTATTAATATAAAGGGTATTTATTTGGGGTAGAAGCTTACAGTAACAAGGTCCTAAAGAGTCCAACTCAAAGGTACCATAAGAGGTACTTTCTCACCCAAAGTCTGTTGCCAAGTGTTGATGCAAGATGGTGGGTGATATCTGCGAGGGTTCAGCCTTCCTTCTTCCTCTTAAGTTTCCGTGGTCCCAGCTTCTTCTGATCTCAGCTGAAGACTGGCATAAGGCTCGTCTCTTTCCCCAGGGCTCTTTTCTTTCTGGGCTCCGCTGCTCTGTTCTCGTCACAAGGTCAGCTGTAAACTATCAGGCTCATCTCTCTTCCTGGGGCCTCTGCTGTGTCTAATGAGCTGTCTCTCTTCCTCTGTATTCTTCTTCTCTGTGTATCTATTTCTGTGTGACAGTGTGTTTTATCAGTCTTCCAAGGGGGCTGGGACTCTAATGATGTGGTTGAATCAAAGTCCTAGCCTTAACATAATTTAATCAGACATATCAGCTGAATCTAAACACAATCAAAGGGTTATCATGCACAGAAGAACCAACCAGTTTACAAACATAATCTATATCTCTTTTTGGAATTCGTAAATAATATCACACCACACCATCCCCTTGCCCCAGCCTCGAGGCTGACAGCTGTGGGACTGGAGCTCTGGCTCCCGGCACAGCTTGCTGATGCCAGGTTGGGACACAAATAACAGTGGGGGCATTGTTTCCAAAATAAAGAATAAGGTAAGCTAGGAAGGCAAAAATATCAGGTATCCATCTTGGACATCATTAGCACCAGAACACAGTTTGGGAAACACTGTTCCAGGATTTTAGAGATAGAGTTCTCTTGTTTCATTTTAGAAATTAGGAGTCTAAATCCCAGGAAGTCCAAATGACTTTCTCAAGGTCCTGTAGAGTCAGGGCTAAAAACCCAAGTCATAGGTCATGACTTTTTATCATGATACCATGTCCCCTCGTTTTGTTGCACCTAACACTGTGGAGCAAGTGTTTACTATAGCGGCACCATTCTGCAATGGTGTTAGGAGCTGACTCCCAGAAGTGAGCTACAATGGTGAAGCTGCTGGAGAGCTGGGATGTAAGTGCCAGCAGCATCACTAGAAGGTGTTCAGAGAAAGGGGTCTCCAGGGAGATTTTTCTGACCATGTTACACATATCCCCTCATGGAGGAGGGAGGTAGCCCCCTCAGGTTATAGGGAAGAAATTCAAGTAGACCATGGAGTACCACTTCCCAAGCCGGGGTGGACGGCAGCCATGGTAACCAAGGCCGATTTCTCCCCCAAGGCTGCTGTGTCTTTAGATGGCTTGATCAACATCTGGACACTCATTCATTCACTAGTTGTTGCCCAATAGTCAGCACTGTGCATAGTGTTGGCAATACAAAAATGCAGGGACAGTTCCTTCACCTGACATACTTGAAGACTGTGAGGAGAGTTACAATACAGTGAATTTTGCCATTCGGATTACGTTCCTTTGTAAGCCCTTTCCATGAAGGCCCCTGGTCTAGAAAAGGATGACGTCTCAAATTGTGAACATGGCACCCAAGGGTCTTCATTCTCCAACACTGCGTACCTAGCATCATGGTTAAGGGAATGGACACTGGAGTATGACTGGATTCAAATCTGAGCTGTGCCACTGTGCTGAGTGAGCCTGAACAAGTGACCCAGCCTCTCGGTTTCTTTACCTGGATAAAGATAAATATTAGAATGACAATAGCACTAAACATAATATTGTGAAGATTAAATTAAATAAGACTTAATTACAAAAAAAAAAGACAATTGCATAAAATGTTTAACATGGTACATAGCACATAGTAAGTATTCAATAGGGTAAACATTATTATTATTATTATTATCATTATCATCATCACCATCACCATCACCATCATCTCCTTCTGGAGGTTTCTCTCTCCCCACATACTTTCCTCTTACTGTCTTGTTTCCTACCCCTCTACCACTCACAAGTTGGGAGTTTTACTTCTTCCTGCCTTACTCACACTGCTCCCTCTACTGGCCTGTCTATAGAAAAGCCATTGAATAGATTCCCTCCCTTAACCTGTATTAGTCTAATAGTCTGGCACTCATCTACTTCAAGACTCAGCAGTTTTAAGGGTCACCTCCATTTTGGCACCTTTAATGACCATCTTCCTCTCTCCTCCTCCATGACTGCATCACTTGAACTTTCCTTGGCACCTTCTTCCATCACGGCACCTACAACAATTCATTGCTTTTATTTTTTATTTTATTTTTTTACCTGGTTGAATCGCCTTATTTTATTTTTTTGGCTTCTCAAATAACATTTATCTTACCACGTTTTTCTAATTGTAAGGCCACTATTGACCTATTCATTACAGCTAAGACAGAAAATAACAATAAGCAAAAAGGAAGTACCTCATAACATCCTTAGTTCCATCTGGGCAGATTTACGGTGATACTAATGAAGTTTCAGAGCCTCTCTCATTAACATGGAGGGAGACCTTCTAAAGCTTTGGGAGGAGCTCTGGCAAGGTGTTAACAGGGCCATACATTTTTGTAAATTTTGCAAAACAAATGAATTTGAACACAATTGGCTACCTTTGCTTTCTTTCTTCCATTCCTCCTTTCCTTTGCATCAGAAGGTAGTGTTGGAGTGGCCATGGGTCCTTTTGGGGTCTCCTTAAGTGGAAATAAGCCTGGGATAAATTTAGTTAAGGGTTTAATGGAATATTTGTGTGTGGTTTGCAGTCACTTTACATATAGTTAATTTATTGCCAGGTATCCTGGCATAGGAGTGGCTTCCTACTATCTCTTGTGCCAAATGTCCCAGCATCAAGTCTATGTCTTGATATGAATGTACCCTATGGGGTTTGGCACCATAACTTTGTGTGGGAAGTGAGGGTCTATCCTTTTAAAGTTATTCAAACCTTGCAATATAGGTTTAATAACGTTTTAAAGACTCTAAAATACATTTTAAAGATTCAGAAGAGAAATCTGAATATGGGGAAAAATTGAAAAGTTCATTCAAAAATTTATGAAGTACAAGTATGTCATTTTAAGTGCAATATGGAATATTTTGATAAAAAGGTGAATATTATGGACCCCTGATTTGAAAATTTATGGGAGATTTCTTCTTCTCTTACTTGAAACATTAAATAACAGGCAAAAGTCAGCTGACAATTAATAGACTGAAGCAAAAGTGATAAAGATGAATGAGGAAATCAACAGAAATTATCTTGATACCAAGAGGCTAGTTGTAACAAAAAAATTCAGACTGTACAAGAGCATTAAGTCAATAACAGGAAGAGATATATTTCAATAGAAGTAATGTATAGACTTGTATATTGTTTGATAATTCAGCAATAAAGAGGTATAAATCATATGAGCAAACTTGGAAAATTCAAATATATTGCCAATTTTACAAGAAATGTTGACATCAATGAAGATAATATCAAACTTAAGGGCCCGGCTAGATAGCTCAGTGGATAAAGAGCTCGCTGGGAAACCACATGGGAGGCCCTGGGTTCGGTTCCCGGGGACCTCTCCTAGCGGGCAGACTGCCTTGAGAATGGCAAGCCGCCATGGGCGGGCCGGAGCCGCCGTGGGCAGGGCAAAAAGCTGCCACGGACAGGCAAAAGCCGCCACGGGCAGGGCAG
>PVKH010012134.1:0-17419 GCA_004027955.1 Chaetophractus vellerosus | reverse complement strand
GTTTGGATTGACCTGAGAAGAACAACAAATCTGAGAGTACTGGATTCCACAACTGGGGTGGGAACAGGGCAGAATGGAGGGGATGGTCTTTGCTCCCAGTCTCCTCCTGCTAGGCATCAGGCTGGCAGAAGTGACAAAGCAAAGCAAACAGGATGGAAGGCACCCAGATTCCCTGGCTCCACATAGTCTCTAAAACCTGGGCACCACATGGCTGGGCTGCCCTACTCTTGGTACTTTGATACACTTGGCTATTTTCTACCAGGTGAGCCTGAGAGAAATGTACCTTCTTCTTAAATATTTTGTTTTGTTTTCTTTTTCAACACAACTCAGAAAATTCCTTTTGGGTTATTTTGGTGCCTGTTTCTGGGGAAATTAGACATGCAATGCTTGCTTTTTTATTTGGGCATAGATGTTCTGAAGTTAAGCTATGGTGGTAATCTCATATTTTTTACCATGCACATAGTAGGTGCTAAGGAAATATTTGCAGTGCTGCTGGGATAATAGGTAGTTCTCGTATCAGAACACACTACCATCAGTTCAGTTACAAACTATGTGAAACTAAGTAGGATGCTTTCAACCCTGTATTAAATTTTTCAACAGAAATTCCACACTCAGCAGACCAACCACATCCTTGCCTCCAACAAGAAAAATGACTGTCCATTTGTTCAGCCAAGTGGTAGCAGAGAACCACAAGCCCTGTCTATACAACTTTGAAATGATCCCCTCAGGACATGCCATGCAGCTAGAGGAATTAGACCTTTAATTAACACTTCAAATCCTTTTTAGAAATAGGGAATCAATTATATATAAAGTAAATAAAGGCAAATTTTATCCAACCTGTAGCATTTGGGAAAGGAATTGAGGTCTTGGGAATTAGCCTAGGCCTTTATGTAAGGAATAATAATCATTCCACAGGCCACAAAAAATGTTTGTGGGGTTACAAAATCAACCAGCCACTGACAGACATAAAGCTTGGTGGCCCTGGATATGATATAATAGCAAATGGTTAGCATTTGAAATAACAGCAATTACAACAAAAACTTTTTAAGTACTTGCTTTAAGATAGGAATATTTGAGACTATTTCAAACAGATATTAAATGCATACTAGATACACCACATAAGTTATTATTAACTTATTTAATCCTCACAACTTTAAGAAGTAGATGCCTCTTAAGGCACAGAGACTTTAAGTCACTTGACCAAGATCACACAGCAAATACTTTAAGGGCCAGGATTTAAGCCAAACCCAGCAGTGTGATTCCAGAGGCATGCTCTTATCTACTCTATACTATCTTGGGGCTATTTGTTAATAGCAAACTTACATTTAGACCTTATTTAGTATACACGATGCTGTTAATTCCTCTAATGCAACCCTTACAGAGGATAAACAGTGAATAAAGAAGCTGCTTTAAAAAATCTTATTTCCTAGTCCTGTTTATTTTTCCCAAGAGCACCATCTTCCAGAAGAGGAACATTAGATATAACCATATATCAGATACCTGAAGCGATGGCCACAGAATATAACACTATTAAATAATCTCAAGGTGGGTTAGTATTCAAACATTTAATATTTCATCACCGGCAATGTTAGCCTTTACAGCCTTCTTTGGAGCAAAAGTGAGCATTTTTTCCATTGGAAGTATAAACTATTATGTTTAACTTGTATTGAATACAGCCCCCCCCTCCTTTTTTCTATATTTCTTTCATCTGCAACAATGATCTTGAAGTATAAAATGCATGTACTCGCTAGGGAACTGCAGAAAATTAATTCCCAGCAAATTTTATCAATGACTGTCACTCACTTTCTTGCTTAAAGGTTTGTTCTCTTGTTGCACAGACATATCATTAAGTATTGCTGTGAAAGGAGATAGATAACACATTCTTCAAATCTAAAGGGACATCAGATCTTGCTTAGTATTGTCATAGTTATGTAATTGCTATTAAAATCCAGCTGAGTCGTGTTCCTACACATAGTTACGTGTGACCCAAGCTTTTTCTAAACTCAGTATATGAATACCCTCTCCTCTGGTTCATTTATATGACAGCTGCTCACAGGTTCTGTTGTTGCTCCAAGGTCAATGCCTTTGCTTCACAGACTGCACATTATTTTTCATCAGATTAAATCTATTTATATTCTAGATATAGTCTCCTTGAGGGCAAGAAACCTATAGTTTACTTTTTGTATCTCATGAAGTTAATATGCAAATACTATGCACTCGACACATAATGACTGAATGAATAAATCACCTGACTGTGCCACCAACAGGTCAACAATCTATCATTTCTTCTTAAAAGTCCACGGCACTACTGCAAATCTATATTCCGCTTCAATGTATCCATACATTTTTCTCCCCCAGTGTTCTTTCACCAAACACAAGACAGAGCACAAAGTACCTCATTTCACTGTCATATGACAGTGGCTTAAAAATAATATCCAGGAGCAGATGAGAGAAGACAATCATCTTATTATATATTAATAATTTTTAATAATGACTACTCTGAATTCTCTGACCCAGTTATTCTGGCTCTAGCCCTCAAAATGTGAGTTCAGCTTCCATTCAAGTCACAGTCTCTCAGATTGACCAAAGAAGAACAAAAATTCACAAGGGAACTGAACCCTCAGTGTTGACTGACAGTCTTGGCTCCAAACCTCAGGAAATTAACTCTGACTGCAGAGCTTCAAGGTACCCCAGAGATAATCTGTTGAGGCAGACGGGACACTGTAGGAGGGAAGAACAGTCGTAAAGGAAGGGCACTTTGGCACATAAGGAACAGATGGTCCTGGACGCTCTCCACCTTCACTATTTGTTCAACTGAGCACAGAGAATTTTGTAGTCTCATCCTAGTCACAGTAAATCCAGAGCTTTTGGAGATCACAAAGGGTACATTAAATGGTTTCACTGCTCCATTAAAAATAATGGATTGCACTCAATAATAGGACTCAGATAATGGCAGAGATTTTGATTTAATATATAAGTGTTGTTGTCATGGCTCTTACCCAATTACGAAATGATTATCCAAACAAAGTGCAGAATTACCTTCATTATCCAGAACACCTATTATATTGTAACTACAAACCCAGACACAAATCTCGTCAGTAAAATCTGCATAAGTACAACATATGTGCTTCAGGAGTTGAGTCTCAAAAAACTTATTCCCAAAATTTAAACATTGCATACATTTTCTGAGAGATTTGGATTTTACATAGGCAATAAATTACTGAGCAGCAACCTCTACCTTTCCCAGAATCAAGTATAAAATGAAAGCAAAAGAAAATACTGACTATAAACTTTTATTGCAAGCCGTGCTCTACCAACAAAGGTACCAAGCTCATTTGGAAAAAACAAAGTGACACTGCTTGATATTAAACCATCACCAGTTTTCGATATCAGGCAAGCTTCAAAAAAATCCATCTGGACATTACCACCTTCCGTGCCAACAATATACACACCATTTGGAGCCTCAGATACAAGTCTACCCCCCATAATGAAAAGGGAATGCATCGTGCCATTTGAGGAGCTCTCCTTACACCTGTGTCGATAACAAGATAGGGAAAACTATCTAAGACAGGAACTTCATCCGTGTCTGGACTCTTAAGGGTGAATCCACAGAGGAACACTGATCCCTGTGTTTGACTGGGGACAGCAGTAACCCACCTAACAATGCTGCCAGCAACAGGAAAGCTGAACAGTTAATTACAAGGCTGACTTCTGAACCTAAGGGGAATCTTAATAGACAGCACTAATTAAAATCGATACTCAGATGGCAATTGTGCGAAGAAACAAAGGCTCAAGATAAATTTTCAAATGGAGAAGAGTGAACAATTTCAATTCTTCATACCAACCTTGCTATCCAGCTTATCAGGTTTAGAAACAGGTAGTCTTTCTGGGGAGGCCTAAGCATTTGAAGGGAAAGAGAGTGCAAACAGTAAGTCCACCTGAAGACAGGATTTCCTGAGCCTCCGTGTAGTGTTGCGAGAAGTTGTCAGAAACAGTACATTTGCCAAGCAGGAGGAATGCTTAATATTTAGTGTTCCAATGCACATATGAGGAACTGACCCAGAAAGTGGGAAAGTTTGTCTCCAGTCTTTTGCTGTTACAAACATTGCTTAAATAAACAGCTGGGAACATCCTGCTCTGTGCATGTGTGAATATTTATCTATGGGATATATTAGAGAGATAGAATTTCTGGGCCAAAAACATGGCACACTGTTTTCTGGGAAGGCTATAACAATTTACATTCTCATAACTTAAGGATAAGAGTGCTATTTCCCCAATCTCTGTCAACATAGTGTATTATCAGATTTTTAATCTTTCACCTATGTGAGGGATGGAAAAAGAATTTTTGTTCTTGTTTTCTTTTGAAATCCATTTATTATGAGAAAGGTTGTTTGTCATATCTTCATGTGTTTGACAGCTTTGTTACAGTTAACTGTGGTGGCCCTGAGAATGCATCTCACAGTCCAGCATTGTCTACAGGGAGTATGGCTGACCAAGAGCCCCACTGCTGCCCTCTGCTCTCAGCCAGTGACTGAGCATGGCAGGGATACTCAGACAGGCCCCTTCCTGGGAGACACAGGTTCCTCAGATGGTTGACCCTTAGTTGAATGCTTATTCTAGGACACTTCAATCCATCCAAAGGTTTTAACAATATATAACAGCCATACTCTTGATTTGCTATTTTCCTTGAGGATTAGTTCTAATCAGCTTTAATTGCCAGGTATTGTCTATTGCCACTTGGGTTTGAGAAGCAGTTGTCTCTCCCAAAACCACAAATCGTGACATTTCTGAACTCCCTCCCTTCCCTTTTATTCTTGCTTATACCAGCCAATTCTTCTCTAAGCTTGCTAAATGCAATCAATGGCAACCAATACATGCTACTAATAGACTGTTCCAGACTCTTTTCTTAGGGGTACAAATATATTAGGTAAGTGACTTGCCTTTTAAGTTACTCCAAGCAACACTTTACCAAATATTGCCACTGTATATATGAATCACCATCTTTCCAGCCCCTGACAAGTTCCTCTACCATCCTCCATCCAACAGCAAAGCCAATGGCAAATATATATATTTTTTAAATTATATTTTTGTTACAGCAGCCCCTCCTTTATAGGTCATAATTTCTGTATTAGATGTGATGAACTAGGTTACTCTATGGTAATAAAATCTAAGCACAGTAACAGGAGTTTATTTCCTGGCTCACAGGACACATCCAATGCAAATTGGCAGAGAGAGTCTGCTCATCATTGTCACTCAGGGATCAAGCTGACAGGGCTTCATCTCTGCAAGTAAGTCTACACTTTCAGCAGAAAGAAGGAAATGTGAAACATTACTAACTGGTACTGGCTCTGTACCTTTCTGGATGGAAGTGGCACATATCATGTCCACTCATGCATTGACCAAGTCAGTCACATGACCATGCCTAACACCAGGGGTGGGTGAGGGGGAGGATGTGTAAATTGCCATTTTCACAGACAAGGACAGCTGGAAATATTTAGTGAACAGTATACTAACTACCACAGTTATTGTTTTCTCCTACTCATGCGCCTTCTCTCCTCCTCCTCCACTTCCTCTTCCTCCTCATCTGCCTCCATTTTGTCTCAGCCAAATATCTCTCCCAAGGCTTCATTACAGAGTCTTGGGCTGACTTTGATTTAACCTTCAACATTCAGCCCCAAGTTTTCTCTTCTGAGAGTAATTACCAACATGAACAGTTTAACAATTCACAGGCAATAAAACCAAATTTCTCACAGGTAAGTAAAAAGTATCAGAAATAAATGTAGTTAGGCTAGAAATTCACTTAAGGCAGGAGTTCTTAACAAGGGGTCAATGAGATTGAATTTAAATTGAAAAAAAAAACACATTATACTTGTGGGGACGTGTTGGTGTGGGTGTGATATATTTATCAAATAATAACACAGGATAATGTGGACTCAGTAAGGGGTCTGTGGTTTTCACCTGACTGGCAAATGTCTCCATGGAGCAAAAAACATTAAGAACCCCTGTTTTAATCCTTTTTTTTTTTTTAATCCAAAGAAGTCCTATTACTTAAAGTATTACCTTTAAATCCAAAGGGACTTGGGAACTTCACAACCAAATTCATTTGTATTCAGCAAGAGATCTGCTGCGGTGGCCTCTGTTGGGGATTCCATATCTTAGACCATAATGCAATGGTACAGTATGATTGTTTTAGGCCTGTTAGAAGGAGGACAGCATCAGATTCAAAGACAAGTAACTCAGGTGCTAGTCTTATTTGTAAAAATCATGGTAAGATTTTTTTAAACTTAACTTCTCTGAGATAGAATTTCGACAACAGCAAAGTATGTTAGTTGGACAGGATAGTGCATAGAGTCCATTTGGAGTTCATAGTCTGTGATTCTGGTATCCAGTGAACACCCAACACCCACAGAATTAACATTTCCATTAATCTTATCCCAAATTGTACCACTAATGAATTAAAGTTGAAATATTTTTAAATTCTTTTCAGTTAGTCAGATTAAGCTCTTTAAAAAGGGTTTTTTTCTTTACCAGATAAGTTATAGGTTTACAGAAAAATCATACATGAAATGCAAGATTCCCATATACCATCCCCCACCAACACCTTGTATTGGTGTGGAATGTTACAATCAATGATAGCACATTTTTATATTTGTACTATTCATTAAAGTCCATCGTTTAACTTAGGATTCACAGTTTGTGTAGTGTAAATCCATGGAGCCTGACTGACACCGAACAATTTTTTAAAACATTTTTATTCTGTTATAATGCATACAATCTAACATTTCCCTTTTTAATCATATTCATATATATATTTCACTGCTGTTAATTGCATTCACATTGTTGTGCTCCATTACCAAAACATTTCCATCATTCCACATAGGAACCCTGTACATTTTAAACCATAACTTCCCATTCCCTATCCCCATCCCATCCACTGGTAACCTATATTCTAGATTTGGACTCTATGAGTTTGCTTATTTTAACTGTTTCAATTCAGTGAGTTCATACAATATTTTTCCTTTTGTGTCTAGCTTATTTCACTCAACAAAATGTCTTCAAGGTTCATCCATGTTGTCACAAGTATCAGGACTTTCATTCATTTTTATGGTTGAATAATATTCCATTGTATTTATACATCACATTTTATTTATCCATTCATGGGATGAAGGACACTTGGGTTGCTTCCATCTTTTAGCAGTTGTGAATAATGCTGCTATGAAAATCAGTGTGTAAATATTTGTTCATGTTTCTGCTTTCAATTCTTTTGGTATACCTTGTAGTGGGATTACTGGGTCATATGGTACTTCTACACAAAGCTTTCTGAGGAACTGCTGAACTGTCTGACAGTGGCCTGACCGTTTTACATTATCACCAACAATGAATGAGTATTCCTAATTCTCCACATCCTCTCCAACACTGGTTATTTTCCATTTTGTTAATAGCAGCCATTCTAATGAGAATGTGATGGTATCTCATTGTTAGTTTTGATTTGCAGATCCCTGATGGCTACTGATGTTGAGCATCTTTTCATGTGCTTTCTGGCCAGTCGTATGTCTTCTTTGAAGAAATGTCTATTCAAGTCTTTCACATATTTTTTAATTGAGTTGTTTATCCTTTTGTTGTCAAGTTAAAGAATTTCTTTATATATTCTGGATATTAAACCTTTACTGGATATGAGGTTTCCAAATATGTTCTCCCATTATGTAGGTTGTCATTTTATTTTCATGATAAAGTCCTTTGTGTTACAAAAGGTTTTTTTATTTTAATGAGGTCTCATTTATCTATTTTTCCTTTTGTTGCTTGTGCTTTGGGAGTAAAGTCTAAGTATCTATTGCCAAACATGAGGTCTTGAAGACGTTTCCCTATATTTTCTTCAATAGTGACTTTAAATGTAAATTAAGTCCAATAGACTTAAAGTCTATTTTATCCAATATTAGTATAGCCACCCCAGATCTCTTTTGGATATTACTTGCATAATATATGTTTTTCCATCCTTTTACCCTCAACCTACTTGTATGTTTGAATATAAGGTGAGTCTCTTGCAGATAGCATATAGTTGGGCCATGCTTTGTAATCCATTCTGCCTATCTCTGCCTTTTGACTAGAGAGTTTAATCCACTAACATTTAAAGCCACTATTGATAGTACAGGACTTTCTTCTGACATTTTTCTATTTACCCTTTGTAATTCCTATGTCTTTTTTGTCCCTTATTTCCATTAATGCCTAATTTTAGGTTTTTGGTTTTTTTGGGGTTTTTTGTACATAGTCTGTTTGTTTGTCTTGTACTCTGGTTGCACACTGTACATTTTTATATTTTAAAATGTTAACTCTGGGATTTATTCCCTGAGATGTCTGTTTCTTAGTTTTGTAACCAGCTAGTGATAAGACAGACATTTTCTTGAGCTTCAGCCCTCCTATCAGGAAGGTCTGCCTAAGGTGAATGCAGTGTGCAGGGTTTTCTCTGTCTTTTGGGGCCTGTGTCTTATCCAGGGCTTTTGCTTATTAGTTGTTTTGGAGTCCCTGGTTGCCTCTATGTTTCCCAGGAGACAGGCCTCCCTCTCCTGGGTGTTTGAAGCAGGTAGGCCTTTTATCCCAGCCTCTAAAGATTTGTACACTCCTTTCATTGTTACAAGCTGCTTTTGCCTGAAAGGCAAATTCTGGGAAGGGACATCGTAGAGAGGAATTTCCCAAGTCAGTCTTTCCTGGCTAAAAGAGGGCCAGGGACCCATGTAGGGGGCACAGACTTGCCTTGGAGAGGGGATCAAGAATGGTGTGCCTTGGAGAGGGGATCAAGAGCTTCTCCTATGGCTCCCCAAAGCTGATTTTTTATGGCCTAACCAGCAAATGCAGCCCTTCAGCTAACTTTCCCCCATAGCCCTGAGGAAGCACTTCATCTTTAAATCTTCACTGCTTCCACTCTTGTCAGGAAATGTTTGAAACATTGGCTGTTGCTGCCTTTGTCCGGGAGGGTTGAAACAATGGCTGCTACCACTTTGTCCAGGGCAGGTTGAAACAATAGCTGCCCTCAGAGTTGGGCGCCCCCAGCAATCCTAATTCACTAATCAAAAGCTGTGATCAGTGATTGGCCATGCCCACCCCTGTTCTTTGGGAGGAGGATTTTTATATCTTATTTTTTATGCACTATTTTGAAAATCAAGAAACTTTACCACCATGATAATTTTCCTTTGTATCCCTCTCCATTGCCTCCATCCCCGCCCCATTCACTGAACCAATTCAGGACAAACTTGCAAATTAATCTGGCCATATGTAATCAAGTTCTCAACTCTAAAATCATCTCGCTTGATCCCGCACTTCTGGGCTGCCAACCAGAATGTGAGCAAGTAATGTTAGGGGCCATTTCCTGAGGTGAATGCTGAGACATTTTCAAAGTGATCTTGGGTGGCTTGGACAAATTCTGCTTCAAAACTACTTTTTCTTGTTTTCATGCTTCATTTTGTATGTCAGCAACTGGCACATATGAAGATTGACATTCTTACAGCCATGCTGGATGCAGCCTCTGCTCTCCCCAGCTTTCTTTTAGTTCCCTTCTTATGGGTCAAACTCTGCTTCAAATGGTACCCTTCACTTTCCAAAATGAACCACTGCCATGCTCAAATCTAGGCAGCAAAAAAAACTCACAGCTTTTCCTTACTGCAGCAATACTGCCATCAGATTTCACTACCAAAGAAATGGACTCTCCCAAGTCCCTAAATTGATAGCCCTTTTCTCTATTACCTTAAATAAGAAGTTTTTAATAAAATATTTTATTCAAAGGAATCCTTTTTAAAGTATCCTCATTTTTTAAAAGATCTTTATTTATTTTCTCTAGATTTACCAGAAAATGCTATACATCTGGTATTTCCAGATGCTATACATCTGGTATTTTAGTTTCCATAAATCCTTACTCCTACCATTTAGGCAGACATTTTCACTATATATATTTGAGACAGAAATCTCAGCACTTAAGAAGAATGCAATTTACCTTAGATATTTTGCTTATTGTTTGGTTATGCAGCCATGAGAAAGAGGAGGGGCACATGGTTACAGCATCAAAATTTATGATAAAATATACAGAAAAAGAAATGGAGGAGGGAAGAAGGGACTATTTTGCTATTCAAGAATCCTTTTCAAGTAAAACAAAAAAGTAAAAGCCTCAATATTAATCCCACTAAAATTTATTTTGAGCAATATTCTCAACCTCTGTGTGTTTTTAAAGACATTCGATCAAAACAAGATAAAGAAATACAAAAATCTAGACTACTATTATGCTTGTTTGCCATCAAGTCTTAACAGCTATGAACAAATGGTGCTTCTAATCCTGGGTTCGTACTTCACACTTAGACGGACTCTTAACTTGCTCTGATTCTTAACTTGGAGACCAAACTTTCCTCGGGTGTCTTCATCGGTCTAGTTTCTCTAAAGCTGTTTTACAGCAAAGCCTTTACAAATTATTTCCACAATCTTAAATCTTCCTTCTCCTCAGTTTGGTTCTTTTCATTTAAAACAGAGGCCTGGCTCATTTAAAACTAGTCTTAAATAAAGTGTTTAATTGCCTTCTTGTGGGATAAGAGCCTAGCTATGAAGGAATGGCAGTTAAGGGAGGCGGAGGCGAGGAAGCTCACAAGCACATGGTCAGTGGCAGCCTGAAACGGGAGGAGAGCTGCAGGGCACCTGACTCCCAGCACTTGAGCCGGTGCTATTTGTGAGGTACAGTGCCCTTTTTTGCTTTCCCATCAATACCAGGCCAACATGCCTTCTGTGGGAAAGAGAATCCTAAAAGCCAAAGGGTATGCCTCTGTACTCCTCAGCACAAAATCTCACAATCGCCATTTTATAAGCTCAAGGCAGTAATTTCCCTCTGTCAATTTTAGTTATTTGTAGCTAGAGTTTATCCTCTTTCTGATATAGATTGAGTAGGCCCTTATCAACCACCATAAACAAAAGATTAGATACACAACTGCTTTCTGAAAGTTTGAAATTGTAAAACCAAGCTTTCCAAAACTTAACGTTTAAAGATACATTAGAAGTACTTTTAGAAGTCTCTGACATGAGGATCTCACCACCAAAGGGGACTCCCAGAGCTTTTCCCAGCAATTCCTCGATGTTACTGAGAAATACTTCTTCCCTGCTCCTATTTCTTTCCCGTAAAGGGAGTTTAATCAGTGTACCCCGATTCTCTTTCTGTCCCACACTCGCCATGCTCCTTAAGACTTAGCAAGTTTAAGGAGCCTAATCAGAAAGCTAGGCACAGCCCCACCCTTTTGGTTGAACTGACTATCTTCAGAGAGCTGGCATTTTCCTCTACACCTGCATGGGAGGGGAGGCCTGCCTCAAACCAACCCAAACTTGAAATGAGTGGTTAAGTCTGCTTAATTCTGGTGTTCGGGATTAACTTGACAATTTAGCTAATATACTTATGGCCATAACTATTATTTTCTGTGTTATTTGGGGCTCTACATTTTCTCTTTGTTTTTTCCAAACTTGTCTAAAGCCTAGATGGGGAAGAGGGTTTTGTTCTTTGTGTGTTGTGTTGTTTTTTTTTCTTTTTAATGGGGATGCAAGCTTATGTGACACAACACACAGTTAGGAATTCAAATAAATATATATATTACATATATGTGTGTGTATATATATGTTTTAATAAGCTTGGAGCCTTCAGATGCCTGGACACAAATATGCCTTGTTAGACTTTGAGGACTAGAAGCACTCACAGGCAAAGAAATTGTCAATATATTATGAAGTATGCTACAGATACAATTCAGCATTAGTATATTGGAAACCTGGTAATACTATACAGATAAATCATACTTTAACCATAGTGTATTACAGAAAACCAGGATGCAAAGAAACCAACTTAAAACTAATTGTATTTTCCCAGGGATATAATGTTATAAGTGGAAGTTGTAATCCTGATCCAGAAGACATTACCAGATAAGTCAGACATGATCAACAAATATCTATTCAAATATCCATTCCAAAGAAATGCAGATTAAACAGATCCTTTGGGGTTGTGTTCTATGAAACATGAATCCCATAAGATGTTTCTATTAATATAAAATTGTCCTTGGTCAGAGAAGCTTAGAGAGCACATAATGCTAATAATTTACTGCTTGGAGCTTCACAATATACATTAATATATTAAAGGCTCTGTGAAGCTCTGCTTAGTTTGTTTTAACCCAGTATTCATCAAACTTATCTGACCATGGAACATTATTTCCAAATACCATCAATTATTTCCCAAGGAATACACTTTGAGAAATATTATTTGATAACAGCAAGCATTATTAAGATGAAACAACTCCCTCCATGCAACATTTTTGTAAATTCCTTAAGGAATTCTGACAGATACGCTGCCTTACCCTACACTCTTGTAGTTATACGAAATGCAGACAGGAGAATCACACCCCAAAGAGTTTCATCAATTAGTTTCAATAACAGGAAATAGTATATAAGATATTTGTCAAACATCACATTGTGGGACTACATATAGACACTGAGGCAATTTGGGTACATTAAGTGTGTAAAATCCATTCACCTCACCAGCAATCAGTGGTGTGGGAGACCTTGAAGTAATCTTACCTCTTTTTCTCTAAGCCCTCGCTGTATTCTCTAAGTCAGAATTAGCCCAGAATTTTCTCTCAGCTCTTTCCCGAGAAAGCCATCATCTTTTTTCCCTGTTTGTACCAGACCTGCCTTCCTGGCTGCTCAAATTGTAATTTTTCTCAACTTCCTACCATCTGGATAGTGATAGGTAATAAAGAAGTTATTTGTTGTCTGACTTGTTACTGCAGTGGATATTTCTTAAAATGCCATTTGCAATTTTGTAAACTTGTCTAACCTTAGAGCTAAGGTTCCCAAAGTCGTCCTGTGATGCCACAATGATCTTACACTCTGGTGACATCACGTAGAGTTTTGGGAATCTTTGTGCCCTGGGTGAATTTGCGGAATAATTTTTTTGTAGCTAAACTCAATAATTTACAGCTTATTTCTGTTCTCCTTAGGTCATTAGAGCTCTTTAACCCTAAGCATTTAAAGAAAAATATAAAACTATATATTGGATACCTGGACAAAAGGAAAAAGATAGAAATGGTGGCAGTTTCTCAAATTCCTGGTCCCTCTGCCTTGGCTCCAGGGTGGAAGACAATGGCTTGCTCTAGCAGTCATCATCCCGTTTCTCTTCTCCAGCCAATTGCTTTTCCTCCCTTGATCATCTGGTAACCCAATCCCCAAAGGTGGCTGGCTCCAAGAGCCTCTCATCAACCCTCACCCCTGTCAAGCTGCAAATCGCAGCCCTGTATTACAATCTTATTTCAAAGAGTTAACCATGATGTTCTATAATCACTTAAAATCATCAAATTGAGTCCTAAGTTATCTTTAGAACTAGTAGGAATTTTTGTTACATCATCTTATTACCCAAATCCTTGATTCTTCAGATGGTGAATATGGGGAACATATTAAAAGGTTTGCATAGGTTCACACAGATTTGTTACAACCTAAATTATAGAATCTACCTCTTCTGTCTCTCTGTAGAACATAGTAAACTTTTTAAAAGTCTCTAAAATAAATATAAATGTACACAAAATATTAAGTTAAGATAGGGATCATTAGTCACTGTCAGAGCTCAGGGGGTTTCATTCTCCCTCTCTTGGTGACCAGGGCCCCACCACCCTTTTCTGGTCTTACTGGAGTATCGTGAGATGGGGATGGAAATCTACATGGGGTAGATCAGTCCCTGTACTGAACAGATATCTCCCCTGGTGGATGGAAACTGCTAGCTGCCACGTCCAAAATGAAATCTTCAAGCAATATCCTAGGGAACAAGAGCTAGCAGATTCCCCAAGTGCAGGAATGGGCATTGTGCCCTCTCCTGACAGCCTCCAATCTGCAGGTCAAGATTCTGCAACCGTGGGAGATCCTAGGCCCTAGCCTTTATGGTCCTTTGATGTTTCCATGATGGAGTCCTACGGATATTATACAAAACTGTCTATGATTCCATGGGCTACAACACAACAATCAGTGACTTCTTTCAGGGCTCTGCTACAAGGAAGTAGGACCCGACTCCATTATAGTCTTGGACCCACAATCTCTCAGGCCAACCTAGGGGATCTTTTAGATACATGGAAAACTCTTCTCCCTCATGCTTATTTAAGACCTTCTTAGTGAGACAAAGAAATGAAAGAACAATGAAAAGGTTATGTGCCCATATTAAAAGGATGTTCCTATTAAGGCTAATACATTAATTATATCAGGGGACACAAAGCACTATAGCATATGAAATGTATAATTCTACCTTACTGTGGTGGTTTGGAACTGTACGTGCCAGAAAATCGTGTTCTTAAATTTAATCCATTCTTGTGGGTGTAAACCTATTGTAAAACCTTTTGATGAGGTAACTTCACTTAAGGCGTGACCCAGGGTGGGTCTTTATCCTCTTACTGGAATCCTTTATTCACAGGATGAATACAGACAGAGAAAGCCATGGAAACAAGCAGCTGAGAGCGAGGAAACCCAAAGAGGAAGAGAGAGACCAGCAGAGGCCACCACATGCCTTGCCATGTGGCAGAGGAGTCCAGGATAACCAGCAGCTGGTCTTTGGGAAGAAAGCTGTATTAGTCAGCCAGAGGGGTGCTGGTGCAAAATACCAGAAATTGGTTGGTTTTTATAAAGGATATTTATATGGGGTGGAAGTCCACAATTACTAGGCCATAAAGCATAAGTTTCTTCCCTCACCAAAGTCTGTTGTACATGTTGGAGCAAGGCAGCTGCCGACATTTGCTGGGGTTCAGTCTTCTTGGGTACCTCTCTTCCCGGGACTGTGTTTCTCTCCAGGCTTAGCTCCTCTGTTTCCTCCACAGGGTTAGCTGTAGACTATGAGGCTCTCTAGGCTCTGCCTCACTCCATAAGGCCACCTGTGAACTGTCAGGTGAATGGCCCGTCTGTATCCCAGGGCCTTCTCTCCTTCCTCACAACCAAGCTCCTCTGTCCGCTCGCCTCCCCTGGCGCCAGCATCAAAACTCAACATCAGAGCTGCTCCTCAAAACTACTACAATTCTGTCCTGTGCCTTGCCTTTTATATTTGATTCCCCACCCACCAAGGTGTGGGGCTCAACGCCCTACTGACCTGGCCCAGTCAATGCCCTAATCATAACTTAATCATGCCCAGATGAGCAGACCAGTTTATAAGCATAATCCAATATCTATTTATGGAATTCATAACTATATCAAACTGCCAAACTGCTACAAAAGCATTGCCTGATGATGCCTTGATTTGGAAATTTTTCTCGCCAGAAAACTGTAAGTATGTAAGCAAATAAATTCCCATTTTTAAAGCCAACACACCCCATGGTATTTGCTTTGAACAGTTTCGCAAACTAAAACACTTACCATAACTTTGATGATTTTAAATATAAATTACTAGTTATTATAAACATTATTACAATGGTTGATTAACTGTTGCCTTTCTTAGACTGTATACAATATGTATAAAATTCATACTTTCTCAATGTTTTAAATGCACATTTATTATAGAAAATTTTATTTCTACATAAAATGTAGAAATGTGGGGTTTTCTTCTCCAAACCCTTTAACTTTTCCACTTTTCCTAAAGCAAATAGAGAGAAACCATTTCCCAATGCATATTTATCACAGAAAGTTTTATGCTTAAATGATATAATACAGAATCTAGAGTCATTACGTTCAGAAAAGTATTGGTTGTAACTAGATGCTTAGCATTAGAAACACTTACAATCACAGCTTGAAAAAATACTTTAATTCATGACTCTTAATTCTCTTATTAGGCATAAACATATGTATAATGCAAAACTATCTGTCAGCTTAGAGAGGCATGGACTACCTCCTACTGACATTTCCTACTGACAATTTGTCAAAATAAGGGCCATCTGAGGGCTCAGAGTCACAACAAGTATATGTGCATCAAGATGCAATGCCACCCGGCATTAAGATAGCACGTCTCAGTTCTCGCAGTACTGCGGGTGCCCTATGGGCACCACAGCTGCAACGCAGTTTAAACTGCGTGTGCTCCTTCCTCCAAAATCTCCTCTTCCTCCATCTACACTGCCACCAATAGCTCTGACAGCCCATGGCAGAAATCTGCCAGGCAATTTCCACTTGTGCTCCCTCCTATCAGACCACATCTAGCCCAATGAGGCAGAATTCACAGGTCACCAACTCCTAAAGGTTATTTGTCCCAAGCAACTCCCTAATCCAAACCCTCCTGGCAGGATCTACATTTGCCCAGATGCTTGCCACTTACTCATGAGTTACTACTAAGTCTGCATAGAATGATACCCCTTTCTGCTGAAAGTATTATGAAACTATCACCTGCACAGTAATGGGGGGGGGGGAGGGAAGAACTACTTGTGCAGCACAGAAGATATAAAGGAAAAGTGTCTCTAACTCACCACAAACTTCAGCCAACTTCCTAGAGGCCATTTCTTCTATATTCATCCAGAAATGCCCCACATGTGTTTTCTTTCTCTTTTAACACAGATGCGAACAAACATTTGACTTGGCCTTTCTCCTCCTAACCACTCTTACTGGGACTGAGAGGGCAGCTCAGCTGAGTGAGTGTTCAATGGCCAGAATGGCCATTCCTTCAGAATGCACCTATGGTGCAACTTGTCATCTTCCAACACTCTCACAAATGTCATCTACTTCTTGGATATGGAAATTCTTCCTTTTTCCTGAGGAAGCAGTCTCTGGCTTCAAGAGAGCATGTGGATTTGGGAGGCTCTTTATTAGAGCGATAATGCAGTAGAGTAACTGAGTGCACAGTCTCTGGAGCTAGATAACCAAGGTTTGAGTCCTGGCTGTATCACTCATGCACTGTGTGGTCTTCAACAAGTTACTCAACCTCTCTGTGCCTTGCTTCCTTATCTGGAAAATAGAGACAGTATTAATAGTATGTATGCATAGAGTTGATATGAGGATGTAGTGAGTTAATATTTGTGCCTTACTCATAATAGTGCCTAGTAAATATTAAGCATTATTTTAAAAGTATGCCAAATAAAATAAAAAATAGTCCATGACACTCATTATACAAACACGTACACTGACTCAATGTGTTCCCACTCAGCTCTACTTCCAACTCCTCCTTCACATCCTCTCTTTAGAGGTGTTGGAACTACATGCAGAGACCACAACTCATCAGGTTAATCCTTTCATTTTATGGGTAAAATTTCCATATAAATCTTTGGTATGTGGATTTTAAATTAAGTGTATGTTAAAGCATTAATGGTGTGGTGGTGGTTAACCTTAACCTTTTACCAAAAAAACCTTTGTCCCTTTTGGGGGAGATAAAGAATATTTATTATGCATTAAATTTTTGCTGCTGCAAAGCAATAGCAGATTGATGAGCTGTTGGGCCAGAATTACTCTCTAGGTTGAAAGATGCCTTTTG
>PVKH010012133.1:0-17421 GCA_004027955.1 Chaetophractus vellerosus | reverse complement strand
TGCTGAAATTCACAATCTTGACTTTTACTTTCTTGGCTTATATTTAAGGCACAGTTATTCTGAAGTCTGCATGTGGATCCCATAGGGGTTTACTTCTTGTAGCAATTTGGCAGTTTGATGTAATTATGAATTCCAAAAATAGATACTGGATTATGCTTGTAAACTGGTCTGTTAATCTGGGCATGATTAAGTTATGATTAGGGCACTGACTGGACCACATCAATAGGGCATTCAGCCCCACCCCTTGGTGGATGGGGTCTGGAAGATAAAAGACACGGCAAAGGGCAGTTTTTGAGTTGGAGTTGTGATGCAGAGTCTTGAGCTGGAGCCCTGGGAAGTAGTGTACAGAGGTCATGAGGAAAGAGAGAAGGCCCTGGGAAGAGAAGCAAGCCATTTGCCTGATAGTCTACAGCTGGCTTTGTGGCACAAAGCAAGCCTGAGCCCAGAGAGAGGCAAGCCCCAGGAAAAGAGAAACCCAAGAAGCCTGAACACTGGCAAATGCTGGCAGCTGTTTTGCTCTAACACATGGCAACAGACTTTGGTGAAGGAAGAAACTTATGCTTTATGGCCCAGTAACTGTAAGCTTCTATCCCAAATAAATACCCTTTATAAAAACCAACCAATTTCTGGTATTTTGCATCAGCACCTCTTTGGGTGATTAATACACTGCTCTTGTCTAAAATTTCAGATTTTGATCACAATGTCTTGTCTTGTGGAGTGCCTGATCAGTTTTGATTGAGTGGCACACATTGTCCATGATAATTGTAGAGGAAATATGAGGCCTAGGATGGTGTCATCTTCCTGCAAAAAAAGATTTGCGTTTACTTCTAGCAGGTGGCCATCTCTTTAATCTAGTCAGCAATTGAGATCATTCAACAATGGCTCAGTCCGATCGAAGAACACTGTATTAATACCTGTTTGGTATTCCAAATGTGCAGCTTTTTCTAGTTCCAACCCAGTGCCTGGGGCTCTTACTAGGGTCTCTCCTGCCCCCATTGGCAGACTCTAAATTCTACATATTTTGCCTCTAAACCCATGAATCTGTTAAAAGTTCTGCTCACCTTCTTAATATCTCTCATTAGTTGGGAATTCATGAATGAACCTAGTGGAAAAGTGTCTCTAGATGTTGGGCCTACCTTTAATTCTGGGTTTCCTTTTTCTACTGGATCTTTTCTCTGATATATTTTCATTGCCTTTTAGTGCTCTGATGCCTTCAAACACTTTTTTTTTTTTTTTTTGTATTTTGGCCAGCTGTTCTCAGTGTTCTCAGACTGACTCATCCATTATTGGAATCTTTCTTTAAGACTCAAGTTTTCTCAACTCCCTTACGCCACAGTCACAGGTTGCTCTGTTCTTAGTTCCATCTTTTATACAACTGTGAACCTCTGTAGTGCAGTGATAGTACTTCACCACATCGTATCTGTTTAGCACCTTACAGGGTAACCACTGTAGTATAGCCACTAGTCCCTAACATTATTTGTTGAAGTATTGAATAGGTGGCTATAAAAGAATACTTAAACTGTTTTCTCTTTGGTGCTACTGACCCATTTTGCTGTAGCCCTTTTAATTTTGCTATAGACCCATAAATATTATGTTTCAAGTTAAGTATCTTTTGAGTCAGAACTATGGGTAAAGAAGTACAAGGATAACCAGAAAATAATGTTTTCAAATCATTGTGTTGCTACCTTTAGGCTATATTACAGTAGATTGACTTCTTATGCTTGAAGATTATCTGGTTAAAACCAGTTGCCAGCATGGTGATTATGGGACAGAGTCCAGATCATTTTTCATTTCAATAGATAGTGTTAATGAAGAGTAATGATACTGGTATAGTAGATTGTGACATCCCTGAGCTTGAAGGTTATCCAGTTAAAGCCTGCTTCTAGTAGATAATACCTTGTTATGGGATAGTTTGTATTATTTTTCAAAAATATTTGATAGACATTGCCAATCTTTCTTGAATCAAGATTTCATTGATAGGTAGTAGGAGTTCCATATCTGAAGTGTGGAAATGTTCTTTGGTTAATTGTGTAGTTAGAAGACATGTTTGAAAAGGCTCATTCCTTGGCTGACTATCTTTATCATGGTTCCAGTCTTGTATTGAGAAATAGTCTTTCCACAGTAGAAATAAGAAAAATAAACTGTCCCCTGCTGTCTTCTAACAGACTTAGTTGTGTTAGGTTGATCAGTCCAGCTTTCCTCATCATAATAAAATGAGCTCTCATCATCTCAGGCATAAGAGAGTTGCCAATGGGACACATGGTGTATTTTGCAATTGTTTGTTGTATTTACTAGTGAGTAGAGAATTAGGAGAAATTAGAAAATGTGGGTGACTTGCCAGCAGGGCCAAAGTTTGATTTTTATCCTTAAAGGGGAGGTTTGTATTCCTTCCTATGATTTTGTCTGTATGTCGATGCATTTTAGAGAAGGATGAGAAGTAACATTGAAGAGAGGCATTCAGACTGCTGGGAAGAGAAAAAACCACTTTCACATGACAACTGGTTTTATATTATTTATTTTTTGCTCATCTTAGGAAGTTGAGTCAAGAAGAGTATGAACGGCAAGAAAGAGAGCAGCGACTATCAGCTGCAGATGAAAAAGTAGTTTTGGCTGCAGAGGAAGTAAAAACTTACAAGTGAGTTCACCTTCTAAACAGGGTGTCAGTGATGATAAAACTACTGTTTGGCCTTTTAAAAATACCATTTTTTACACTGTGTAGAACAAAATAGCACAGAAGCATAAATAAATGGTCAGAGAATGTGAACACATTGAATTCACACAGAGGAAAAATAAATTTTAAGGTGACAAATGAAAAAATGATAAGTTAACAAAACTTGGTTCATGCAAGCAGTTCTGGGTAGTTTTGTATATTGGCATAATTTTTTAGGAAAATAGTTTTTGTGGGATGTATCAGAAACCATAAAAATGATTATACCATTTCATAGAACCAGTAGTCATAGGGAAATTTTCTATGGATATAATTAAAGGAAGATAGGAGAAGATATTCATAGCAGGATTATTTGAGAACCTCTTGAAGAATGGTTAGGGAAATTATAGTGTATCAACTCAGAATCTCCAGCCATTAAGTAATAAATAAGGAAATTATATAGTATTACTTTTCATTATAATGTACTGTCACTATAACTATGTGAAATATGTTTTATATATATGGATATAGTCTATAGAGGTCCAGTCATTAGAATAAGGGAAACATGGTCAGGTTATTTAAATTTTTATTCAGTTGTTCTTTAACTGATAAAAGCAAGTGTAATTCTTAGGCGGAGAATTGAAGAAATGGAAGATGAATTACAGAAAACAGAACGCTCATTTAAAGACCAGGTAATAATTATCCTTCCCTACAGTTGTAGAATTCTTTGGTATCTAATACAGACTATTATAATAGCTATTACAATGAATTCCTAAATACATATTTTTTGATGTATTGTCTTTTTTAGATTGCTACTCATGAGAAGAAAGCTCATGATAACTGGGTAAGACTTTTTTTTTCTTTCCTTCATTTTGTGCATAGTCCTGCTACAACTGAATTTGGATATTTTCCTTCAATAGCTCAAAGCACGTGCTGCAGAAAGAGCTATAGCTGAAGAGAAAAGGGAAGCTGCCAACCTGAGACACAAGTATGCAATTTTGATACATATTTTTTCAGTGTGTTTTAGAGATTTAAAGGCTATGCTATTGGCATCTAGTAAAGGAATTGATTTTCTATTTCATATTCAAGTCCATTCTTTCTCTATATTTGAGATTACTGGAAATAACCCAAAAGATGGCAATGCTGCAAGAAGAACCTGTGATTATAAAGCCCATGCCAGGAAGACCTAATATACAAAACCCTCCCCGGAGAGGTAGGGGGCACTTCGTAAAGGGCAGTGGTTTTTTTTTTCTTTGTTTGTTTTGCGCAATTAAATTATTTTTTATTTCTGTATGTAATAGCTGTGATGCCCAAGCAAATACTCATGAACAAGGTTGTCGTAAAATGGTGCTTGTCTTCTTCAGGTCCTCTAAGCCAGAATGGCTCTTTTGGCCCATCCCCTGTGAGCGGTGGAGAGTGCTCCCCTCCTCTGACCGTGGACCCCCCTGGGAGACCTCTCTCTGCTACTCTCAATCGAAGAGAGATGCCTAGAGGTGAATTTGGTAAGCAGCCAGCCACATATTATTACCTTGCAATAAATGATTTCAAGACTTTTTTGTTGTTGTTGTTTTGAGATTTCTAATGCAAACAAGAGTTTAGAATTTGGGTCTATCCAGAATAGAGAATAATTTATTTCTTAATTGGTCTTGATGGATAAATAGTCTACTGCAAGATCTGCTTTAGAATAGAAAGCATTTAATATTTTCCTGGAGCTTCCTTTATTGCTTTTTTTTAAAAATTTTTACTATGAAGGATAAGACTTTATTTTTAAGTTAAATTTCTGTGGTGGTCTCTTATAAAAGTAGCCTTAAAACTTTATAGTTGATGCAGCATACATACTTTCATTTCTCACTATAATATTAAATGCTATAAGTCTATTTCTAATCAATAATATTTATGTTATACTTGGAAGACAGGGAGTCAGATTTTGTGCACACTGAAAAAAAGTGAACCTCAAGGTCTGTATCAAGCTTGTAGTTTGAAGTACAAGACCAGGGCAGTTAAAAGTGTTCATTGCTAGCTACTCTTTCAATCCAGAACAGTTCTTACTTTAAATTTTTTAAAAGTCTGTGCTTAAATTCTAAGTGATTCTCCTTCATATGTATTGGGAGACCTATTTTTAATGTTGCTTTCTAGGTATAATTGAACCTTGACCTGTCCATAATTGATTTAAAAAAAAAAAAATACCTGCAAGGACTTTCTTTCTTTCTCAGGGTCAGTTGATGGGCCTCTCCCTCGTCCTCGATGGTCATCTGAGGCATTTGGGAAACCTTCTGCCTCTGGTAAGAACCGAAGTGTGTTCAAGGAGGAGTAAGTTGGTGGAGGATTTTGTATTTTTTCCTCACAGAGTATACAAGTTAATAAATCTAAACTAGTTCTCTGGCCTTTATCAGATCCAGGACCTGGTGGTGCAGCTCCAATGATGAATAGCTCAAGAAGCTCTTCCCCTGCTAAGGTGTTGGATGAGGGCAAGGTAAGTTCTGCAGTCACTTTGGAATTGTAATTAGATACTTCAGGAAACACTTAACTTTTGCTACAACATCCTTTCCTTGCCTCATCTCCTGTTTGTGTTCTGTTATATATGTCCTATCTCGTTTATTTTTTAAAAAGCAAACTGTTCCCCAAGAGCCTGAAGGTTCCTCTGTTCCCAGCATTACATCTTTGCCTGAGCATCCAGTAGCAGTAAGTACTTAGAGGTTGAGGAGTGAACTGGCTTTTACTTGGTGTATTTCTGGAAAGGATCTGAGGAGTATGACACTAATTTTCATCGCTTTAAATTGCATGGTAATATGGCTCTGTCTGTTCTTGACTTGGGAGTGTTGCTGGGTTGCTGAAGTCTGATTGGTTGGTTGTTTTTTCTCCTTTCTCCTGTTTTAGTTAGGTGATTTACCTGTTTAGAACATCTGCTGTAATTGTAATAACTAAAAAATGTGAAACGTGACCACTGCCAAGTGTGCGCTTGTTTTGAATATTCTTTGGCACAGTAAATTTTTGTGTCTCTGGAAGTGCGCATTTAAGAAACCTTTAAGTTGTATATTAAGTAAAGCCTGTTTTTAATGATCAGAAATTCCAGATTGGTAACTGAAGAATGTTAGCTGGAAGTAAAATACCGAATAATGAAAATCTGTATATTACCCATTGAGCCAATTCCCATCAGTGGCCTTAAATTATGCTTACTTAAGTGTATTCCCTCGTAGCCTGCCTAACAGTTAAGTCCTGTAATCATACCTCACAGTGCTTTACCACATGGGGAACAAAATAAGTTTATTTAGAATTTTCAACCAGTTTCTAATATAAAGCAAGTATTGCTAGTGCTTAGTAACTTGTGTATTTAACATTGTTTCTGCTGGAAAATACTTTCCAAATTCTAGTGCAGAAAGCCAGGGCATCTAAGAGATCCTTTTATTCAGGGGCAACCTAGAGAGTATAAGTCCCCTTTGTTTTAGAGGGGAAGCAGAGGTGGAAGAAGCATGTACTAGAGTCAGACCTTTTATTGAATTCTGGCTCAGTCTCTGACATGCTTCATGACCATTACCAATTACCTGATACTCTGCCTTTCTCCCTTTGTATTTAAAACAAGGTGGTCATACATAGAATTTAGGGATGTGAGAACTGGAGATAATATATAACACGCCTCTTGAAGATACTATGAACAGTAGCTATTTCATGTGTAGAGGCTGGGTTTTTCATTCCCTTTATCTTCATTCTTAATATGGATATAATAAGCTATAGTGATGGGAGTGATGTGGGGAGGGGAGCACAAGTTGTCCTAGAGATAGTTTTGTTGTGGGTGGTACATTTTTATTAGTTGGGAATTACCTCTGTTAATATTCTTTGACAGTCTTCTTGCTTTTCCTTCCATTTGCAGATACATGTACTGATGTGAATGGCAGGACTGTTTAGCCCTATAACATCCTTTTCACCTCTCTTAGCTGTCAGTGGGAACAAATGGGAGGGGTGGAGTTTTGCTGCATGAACTCTGCTCTCTGTAAACCTGGTGGAGAGGAAAGGTGCCAGCTATCTGCTTCACTGGGTTGCAGCTTTTATTGGTGTTGGTGCTTTTGTCCGTCATACTATAATATTTCAAAACTTTAATCCTTCTGCTCTGCAGGTTACTATGGCTGCAAAGGGGCCCCCTCCTTTCCCAGGAGTTCCCCTCATGAGCTCTCCCAGGGGAGGCCCTCTACCACCCATTCGATACGGACCACCTCCTCAACTCTGTGGGCCTTTTGGACCTCGGCCACTTCCTCCACCATTTGGTATGATGTGAACAGTGGTAATTGGCTTGTAAAGCATATTCATCTCATCTTTCTATTCCTTGGTTAAAATTTAACAGTTGCTATTGCAAGGCTTGGCAGTGGAAACCTAAAGACAGCTGAGTACATTTTAACTTCTCAAGTTTCTTAGGACACCTGGGGTGCTACATAATCTCCCTATACCAAGATGGGCAACAGTAGTTCTTGTAGAATAGGAAAGGGTTTCTTCATAGAAAGCCAAAAGTATGAATTCTGCAGATGTTTATGGAACACCCAAGGCTATGTAACAGGCCCTAAAGGATAGAAATGTGGATAAGAGAAATCCCCTAACTCCAAAAGCTGAAGATGTCCTAGAGGACCAGATACATACATTACATAACAAGAAGCTTGTAATCACACATATGGGAAGCAGCAGTGGGTCAGAGTATTAGAGAGGGAGAAATCAAACCCTTGCTCCCACCTTGGGAACAGATAGAAGGGAGGATGTTAAAGAGAAAGCAGGATTTTATTGCTATCTAGTGAGCATTGCTGAATTTAATAAATGAAGCTGGAAGGCCACTCCCAGCAGGGCACGCAGCTTGTTTTTGATGTTATGTGTTAAGTCTCTGCTGAGCTCTGCATGAATTTTTACTAGCTACAGTAGTAGACAATGGAAATTCTTTTTATCAACATTTCCTTGTTGTAGCGAAGCTCTTGTTTCATAATCTATCATCTTTGTATGGTATAAGGTGCTTACAAGTACAGCCTAAGCTATTATGAGATAAAGATGGCAGAATTGCATAATGGAAAAAATACAGTCTGGAGCTAGTTCGAGCTGTGTTTGAGTCCTGCCCATATTACTTTGTGATTGGCTGGCTTGTATAATTTAAATTTGTTGAGCCTCAGTTTGCCTGATCTATAAAGTGGAGGTAGGTTTGTGAGACATTGAAGAATATATTAATGTACCTGGAATCATCTTTTTTTTTTCCTTTTTTTCCTGTGGAATCATCTTAATTTCAATATTTACGCTTATTTACATAAATTTTCTTCTTCCAGGTCCTGGTTTGCGTCCACCACTAGGCTTAAGAGAATATGCACCAGGTGTGCCTCCTGGAAAACGGGACCTGCCTCTTGATCCTCGAGAATTTTTACCAGGACCCACACCATTTAGGCCTTTAGGCCCTCTTGGCCCAAGAGAGTACTTGATTCCTGGTACCCAGTTACCACCCCCTCATGGTCCCCAGGATTATCCACCTTCATCTGCTGGAAGAGACTTACTGCCTTCAGGCTCCAGAGATGAGCCCCCACCTACTTCTCAGAGCAGTAGCCAGGACTCTTCACAGGCTTTAAAACAGAGCCCTTAGCCATGACCTCTGACCATTAGTCTGAGAGAAAGAGTGGACTGTGCACTATTCATTACAGTAAAGGATTTCACTGGCTTCAAAATCCAAAAATTTATTTAGAAGTTTTGTTTGTAAAACTAAGCTGCCTGGCAGTATGCATTTTTGAGCCAAACAATTCAAAAATACAATTTTTCCCCCTACATAAAGACTGACTCTTAGGCTAGAGCCTCCTTACAACTTTAAAATGTGCAATAAAGAGTACCTGTGTTCTAGTTAATGTAGCATATGTAATTACTAAATGATTTAGAGTGTCATGAAAAATATGAACATTTCCTGTGGAAATGCTTTAAGAGCATGTATTTCCATTTATTACCCTGTTTTTAGTGTACACCAGTTGATTACAGAGCAACGGTGTTTATAAGCTTGATTTTTAAAAAGTATCTGGTTCCAAAGACTGTTACGCTAAAAATGTTTACTGAAAAATCACTAAACTTTATTTCCCCTCTTATAGTTCTTTGTAGTAATAGTAATAGTTCATAAAAATGTGTTTATTACTATTTCTCAATTGTCTGTTGATTCATTGGATTGTATTCTCAGGAGTCTTGTGCCATTCTGCTAACATGTAAGCTCATGATGACTTTTTAGCACAGTCTTTGATGCTCACTGCCAAAAAGGTTCAACCTCAGGGTCGCCTGTGAATGCACCAATGATTTCTTCTTTTTATTTCACGGTCAGCAGCCCCAACCTGTATAGCTTTTAGTCTTTACTATGACCCTCACTGCCTATTTGAGAATGGTGTACTGAATGTGAATTACTAGCATGAGTTGTTTGACCTCATGTTTATTCCTTTTACCATTCTTGTATTAATGGTGGTTACTAGAAAAATGAAGATGATGCGTCATGATCATAAAAGTTAGGAAATGACTTTTTAGAAATTTAGGATGGATTTTATTCTCTCCCCCATACCTAGCCACTTTTTTCAAGGAATATGAAAAGATATAATGTACGAGAAAAGATGATTCAGGATTATAAGCTTGTAACCTGCCCTAGGTCAACCACCATAGGCTGAACACAATTATTTTGTTGATAGATACTCCAAAATTAATATTTGAACATTGGTGCTTCTAGTTAAAAATCAATAAATCTAAGAATCTGAGATCGTACGATACAACTTTTTTAAAAACCCATTACTACCCTGACTTTAAAACAATATTTGTAAGAACTCTTCAATGTTTTAAATAAACTAACTTTATAGTACATTTTAAGAAGTTTACGATTTAGATTAAATCAGCTTTCCAAAAGGCTGGATACTTTTGTTTACAGCTAGGCTTATAATCTCCCATTCCCTGAAATTCTATAATGTAAAGATGTTATTAAAGCCTATACCGTGTCTTGTCACTGTTGTGATATTTAAGCCACAAAAAAATACCTTTTTAAAAAGAGCAGAAGCTTCAATGTGAAAGAAAACTTTCTCTTTATGCTAATTAACTACTAAAGATATCTATTTTAGAAAATAAGGGCATTTGAAAGAAGAGAAGTCTTAAAGTTCAAAAGGAATATAGAGATGTTCCTAAGGAAAAGAGAATTCAATCCACACATGTCCTCCCATTTAATGTCCACAATAGAAGAAATTTAAACTAAGAGGAAAATGCTATAGTTAATAGCAAAGGCTGTTTTTAACCATGTAAAATAAGTCAAAGCTACAAACAGCTTTTGAATTTATCTGTCAGTCTCCTCAGGACAAAAAACAATGCTGAAGTTAATATAATTTCTAGTTTTAAGTAGTATTTAAATATAGATTATGCCAGCTAGGAAGACAGTTAAGTAGGAATGGTAAATCTATTTTTTATTCAAAACTAGCCTTGTTTGTGCATTTTGTTCCGTATCTCATCTATTGAAGCCTCGGTAAGATGCCGAGGGATGGCGGTCACCTGAGCGATTCTGAACCAGTCCCCAGTTGCTCCTCACATCCACCCAATTGCACAGCTCTGCAGCAGAGCCCAAAGCAGGATGCCATTGTGCACCCAGTGGGTGAAGTCCCCTCAGTTAAATCAGGCCTGGCCGTCTGAGAAGTTACCCTTTGATAAATATGTCTTATGGTCTAAGAGAAAAAGAATAAACAGTATCAGTTTTGCTACATTTTAATAGTTTTTTTTAAGTGATTATTTTTTAGGTCTCCTCAGCAACATCAAATAAAAGGTACTGAGTACTCCACAGGGTACAGAGTGCTGCTAAGCACCTTAGAAAATTGACGACATGGAGAAAATGTGGTTCTTGCCCCTTGAAGAGCTTACAGTCTAGGGATCTAACAATACAGTCTAAGTGGTAAGTGAACAAAGTAATTTATTAAGGCAAAATTCTTCATCCCCTAGAGTGACTGTGGATTGAATCACTGTAGAATTTGGAATTAATCCAATCAAGACGAGACAAGACTAGATTTGGCTGAGAATTCTTTCAGGCTTTTATAGTTTTTATTAACATCTATGTAGTAAACGGAATTGACCTAACAGACAATTGAAAGTAAAGATTAGATCTCTTGAAGTGCAAGGGCCAAAAGAACTTACTGTGGTTACTTAATTTAAAAAGCAAACATACTGAATTGTATGACTAGGGTTACACTAGTTTAAAAATAGGCCAAGTACTGACACTGCATTCCTTTCATGCTAGCATGGTTCATTTAAAACAGTGACTATTAAAATATGTGGGTTCTACAGCTAGCCCACAGAAAGCCCAACTATGAATTAAAGGTCTGTGTATCAAATATCCACCTCATGTATACTATCAAAGTTTTATTTATGCCCCATTATTCAGTCAAAAGTAATGTAAATAGTCAAATTATAATAAGCTAACGACCTGCATATTTCCATATGGATGAATTTCAATGTATGTAAATAGGAAATAAATGGTAATCCTGTCTACCTATATCAGAAAAGAAAACAGAATGATCTTTCCAGATGTGCATACTCATCACTATAACAAGAGGTATGCAGGCTTTAAGGTTTCACAATCAGTTGTCAGAAAACAGCAGTTACCTCTGCAGTATCTTGTTAGCATCTGACTCAATTTTAGGTTACATGATTTAGTAGACATTACAAAACCATCTGCCAGCTACTTTATAGTAGCTGGTACTCATAAAATTTCTAATTATTCTGAGATGATTCCAGCATTAACCTTAGAATCATTACTGGAAAGAATTACAATGCGATGTAGAAGACCAGCTAATCAACATGACTAAAAATATGCTCACTTTCCAAAAATGAACCTGGTCATTTGGAAAAATCACGGCTGTAATTTGGGGAACATTCCCACCTGGGCCACTGATGTGGCCAAGGCACACGGTTTCTAATCAGGAACACTCAGATCAGGATGACACTAAGCCACCTCTGAGCAGCAGCTTACACATTTCCAGACTGACCTTCTTAGGCAAGCAGGCGGGCGGGCGGGCGGGCAGGCAGCATAACTGTTCCAATGAATTCTTCTCAAAGCAGTTTCATATCTTACCCACATCAACCCAAAGTTTGAAGTTACCTCAAAAACCCAAGCATACGGGAGCAGAAGTGAGCAGATGTGTAAACGCTAGCACATTCTTATTGCTGTGTTGAGTCTGAGGAGGAGCACGTCCTGCCCGTAACAGTGTTGTTCCAGGAGGCAGGGTAGGTAGAGTGGTAAATTAGAAAATAGACTATTAATTGCACAATTAATAGAAAAGTAAAAACATGTCTCAAAATCTATATTAAGCCCATATCCAAAGGAGTCTTAAATGTCAGTGATGTGCTGGCCTTGAAATTCTGTGGAACAGCTGTGCGTCAGACTTACTCTGGCCTACTGGCATGGGTCCAGCCCGCTTCCTGCTTGTGGAAGGGTGACTATGCTACACAGAGCTATGATGGTTTCTACTGAGTGGTGAATTTCACAGAAGTTCCAGGACTTTAATGTCAGGATCATTCCTTGTGCAAAGTTTGATGTAGGTGAAGATAAAGTGGTTTCTTGGTCAATAACTGCAATTTCTTTCTTTTAAAGTCAGTGGGTTTCTTGTACCTGTAACCACAATAGAAAGATCATTGTTTAAAAACACCCTGATGATTGATCTATTCCAAGATGTATGTACTGGATAAGGGAGACTAAGAAGAAAGACCTGTTAGTGACTATTAAATTAATACTAATTCTAGATGTTTATCACTTACAGTTCTATTACAATCGGCCCGGGTTTAATTTCATCCATCTCCATGAAGGCAAAACACTTGGTGCTGGTAAATCTTTTCTTAGGCTTGTAGTGTTTGAATTCAAAGAAGATAGCTGCACCTAAAGGATTTTTAAAAAGCAAAACAAAAACCCTCATAAGCCACAGAAATCTGTAGCATGACAGTCCATTTTCTTTGATCCCCAGAAGCATATGAACAAGCAACAGTTGGTATCATTTTACAAAGTAACCTGTTTCAGCCTCTCTCAGGATATGAGTATATAATTCTGGTTGTCACCCAAAATACTAATGTATCTAAATGGAGTGACATTTCTCCATATTATCTGATTTTTACAAACTTTTCTTGAGCTAAACTGACTGAGGAAACTATACACAAGTAGAAGCATAAACTAAAGAAAACCAGATACCTGTTAAATACTAACATTACCTATAGCAACTCATTGGTAAAACGGGCATTTAAAAGAGTTCATAGAAAAAATTCAAACTTGAAATCACTCTCCCTCTGAAACAAAAACTCAAAAATTCAGTCTTGTTTTGGAGTTCAAACACATGCTGATTCTGCTTTTAAATGTTACCCATTTCCCAATATCTTTGTCAATGTTGAAAGCACTGTTTTTTTCCTCCTGAAATTGCACAGGACTATACAAAGACAGGGGTCTAAAGAACAAGCCTACCCCCCACCAAACAAATGGAAATAAAAAATTTATATAGTTTTATCTCCCCAAAGCCCAGCAGATAAGCTCCCCTCCCCACAAAAAAGTTAAAAATAGATAAATAACTTGCCTCATCAATGTAGCCAAGAACAATTAATTTCTAAAGAGGGCATAGAAACTAGTGGAAGGAAATCAGGGTTTCACTCTTAACTGGTTACTTATTAATGTTGCCTTAACCAGAGCGCTGCCGTGTCTTGGCTTTTAAAGACCATCAATGCACACCAATACTTAAAACTCACAAGCTTAATACTGTTCAGAAATGGGTGTACAGCACCTCACCTCTAAGGGAGGGAAGAAAAACGAGTCACTCCAGAGACAAGGGGATGTGGGTGCGGGAGAGATGGGCACATTCGGCCAGTCTACTCCAACTCACACAGAAGTTACGTTCCAGGTGACCTCCCTTGTAGGTGTATGACCTGCCCCCCCCCCCCAATATGCACAGAAGTGTGGCTTCTCTATCCCTCCTACAGCAATAATGCTATAGAGGTTTGTAAGAGAGCAGATCACGTTTCCTAGTCTCTCCAGCTAGGGAACCCATCTCCTCCCTTCATGATTGCCTCTGAGGTATGAATACATGTGAAGATAAAATCACATTTGAAAACAATGTTGAAGTCCCACATGTTACCATCATTCTGAGGAAGTGAATTTTTTTATTACTCATCTGCATCATCAATAAATAATAGATTTCTTGTGTCCCTGGTATGCACAGCTTTGTACGTCATGCTATATATGAGAAAGAACAAAATGTGAAATAAAGATAGCTTAGGAAAAGTAATTGAAATGCTTGTAAACATGAAGAAAGTATGTTCATTAGCACCGATAGTGGTTAAACTACAGTTAACTGTAAATACTAAATTCAGAGCTGAAGAGAATAAAGTCGTCTTGTGTCAAGTGATCATGAACACAGTGTAATAAAACAGCAGTTAGCCCACACTCCCCTCGTCCCCACACCAGAAACACTTCTCAAAGCAGTGGAGCTAAAAAAGTTTTGATGTTTTTACTCAGAAGGCATACTTCATAATGTAATTCTTTCAACATTACTGATGAAGCACCTACTATCCACATTTTCCTCTAACATATAAGCTCTCACACTGTGGTATGTATCAGAATCACCTAGAAGTCTTGTTAATACACAGACCACTGAGCCCTGCCCTGGAGGTTCATATGGAATAGGTCTGAGGTAGGTCCCCAGCATTTGCATCTAACCTTGGTGATAAAGGATTCTGAAGTCTTCCTCTCAGAGAGCAATGACATTCCCACTGGGCAAAAGGCCCGGGGAAGTATATAATCCTAAGAGCTGTTTAAGTTGGAAATGTAACTTCACCTTTTCAAAAATTTGCCTTTGTCCTTTTCCATCCTCCTGCCAATTAACTGCAAGATACAGTATCTTTCTACAGAATAAATTCAGAAGGAAGAAAAAACTGGTTCTTTCAACTGTTAGAGACTTAATTATTTTATTTAGAGCTTGCCTCCCCTAAACTCTTGGGTATAAGGAAACTTTTCATTCTATTTTGTTGTTAAAGTCAATAAATTTTACTATAAAAAGCATTTGATTATTTAAAGGTATCATATATTATGACACTAGATAATACAATTCATAATCCCCACATAAATATCTATTTCATGCAACTCAACAAACTATGTGGCATTTACTTAGGTCAGATACCAGTGTACCTGGCCCATGAGGCACATAAACATGAATAAAATGAGGCCTCTGTCCGTAAAGAGCCAACTGTTTAGGATTACAAACCTTTGGTTAATTTTTCAACATGCTTCTGGAGCTCAATGTCCACGTTAAAATGAACATATGTATCTTCTTTTCTTGAAGCCACAGGAGTATCTTGCACAGGTGTTAAGTCTATGCCATTCAGATCTAGAGAGGAAAATAAAAGTTTCTGCTTAGAACTACTTAAATATATACATACAAAAAAATCTGCAAATAAACTACAAAGGGTTATTTTTCCTCAAGAAACAGGGAGAAAGCTGAGAGGAGATTCTCAGACTAGTACAAAGCCCTATGTGTTGTGAGCAGGGACCTGAAGAGCTTCTGGATTCACAGAGGTATGTGGAGTGAGTGGCAGAGTGGAGGGGAGAGACCTCATGGAGGGGAAAGCAGGAAAACAAAATTTCATCCTCACAGTTAAGAGGTGAGACAAGAAGGACATCTGGTTTTCCTCAGGGAGTAGGTCACTGTGTTTTTGAGTGCAATAAAAATTCTGAGGGAAGCGGATGTGGCTCAAGCGATTGAGCTCCCGCCTACCACACCGGAGGTCCCGAGTTCAGTTCCTGGTACCTCCTAAAGAAGATATCTTGAGCAAGACAGCGAGCTGATGTGACAGGCTGGCATGGCAAGCTGATGCAACAAGATGATGCAACGAGAGACGAGGAAAACATAACGAGAGACACAACAAAGCAGGGAGTGGAGGTGGCTTAAGCGATTAGGCACCTCTCTCCCACATGGGTGGACCTGTGTTTGGTTCCGGTGCCTCCTAAAAAGACCAGCACACAACAAATGCAAAAAATGAGAGGCTGGGTAGACATAAATAAATCTTTAAAAGAAAAATTTTTGACTGTGAAATGATATACCACAATGGGGTCCCTGCCCTAACATTTTCAGAATTCTGTTGTGTTCAAGTCAGAGAGGACCAAAAAGTGAACCTAAAACCTGCCGAAACCTTTCTGTCAATGAATAATTTGCTGTACACATATGTATTACCTAAATTTTGGTTATATTTGCTATCACATAACCTGATTTACAACAACCAGATGGTACATTAAATTACTGGGTGTGGTTTTAATCTTGTGGAGCCAAGAATCTTCCAGTGCAATCAAATTCAACATGAATTTCTTTAATGACTACTCAGTGTTTATGTATTATTCAACAGACCCATCTTAGGGAACTTAAAACAATTTAGCAGATTGTTTAAAATAATTTAACTGATTATTTCAGTTCCTAAAGATATTTATACAAAAACATGTTTCAGTTCAACTTGTATGCAAAAGTAACACCTACCACATTATCATTAATTTTTGTTTTGTTTTGTTTTACAACGTACATTCCTGACTAATATCTGCAGTTCTGGATATGGCCTATCAAACACTCTAGAGCATAAATACTTTCTAGTAGACCAGGTATCTGGTAACCAGTAACAGCAGAAGCTGAAGCATCACAGCCTTAGTGTTGTGGGGATCATGGTCTCTATATATTAAAATTTTTTTCTGTGGCTTAATTCCCTTTTCCTTTAATTGACGCATGGGTTGTCTTTGGTACTGATGAACCCATGGGTCTGAATTTATTTCCGTGCTTGATGAAAATTTCCTTCATTTAATTTCAGCCCATCAATGTTTCTTCTAATTGTCTCAAATTAGAGATTAAAGTAAGCCACCTGGATTAGCTGTGCAGTTAGTTCTGGATAATAGTACGGCAACTTCCTGCTCAATCACTCAATAATTATTTTTTTAAAACTATTAAGGGCCTTACAAATAAAGTGTTTGGCAACAACAAAAGAATTCAACCACTATGATTTTCCTCTCAAGTCAAAGATTGAAAAAGTTATTTTCAAGGAATCATTGGATTGCCACATTGCACAGGAGAAAGATACAAATGCTAAAAATTCATCATGTTTAATACCCACGGTAACAGAGAAAAGGATAAGAAATACTTCACTTTTTAAAGGCCCCACAGGATTACATTCAGGAAATGGATGTTTGTAGATGTGTCCTCTTTTCCTGGCTCCTCTGGTGATTCACTGAAGGCCTGATTCTCATCCAACCCTGCCTCTCCTACATGTAAGGCTCTCTTCGATAAGAACAAGAGAGACCAGAGTAGGAGGGAGGGAAAAACAGAAGAGAAACACAACCTTGGAAGGTGAGGGACGGTTTGCTACCTTTGTTTCCCGAAAGATGTAGCTCCCGCGATTAAAGATAGTGTATGTGTCTAATCCACTCCCTGGGTGGAATTTAAAAAATAGTTGTCTTTTTTGTTTTTGTTTTTGTTTTTCACTGGGAGGTCCCGGGGATCGAACCCAGGTCCCTCCATATGGGAGAGACGGAAGCCTTACCATCTGAGCTACATCCGTCCCCCGAATTTAAAAAATAAAAAAAGACATGTGCAAAGAAAAACTCAAAAGCAAAGGTGAGTGTAAATTATATAAATATGAAAATATTTTAAGTAAATCTCTCAAACATGTTTGGAGGGGTGGCAATCGCCTCCCAGGTATGCCTTGTTGTGGAATGGATTAAAATGAGTTGTCCAGATCGGATGTAGCTCCAAGAGGTTGAG
>PVKH010012132.1:0-17433 GCA_004027955.1 Chaetophractus vellerosus | reverse complement strand
AACATTGAAATTACTGCATCAGGGGCTGGCTCGATAGCCCAGTGGATAGGGCGCCGGCATACCACATGGGAGGCCCCGGGTTCGGTTCCCGGGGACCTCTCCTAGCAGGCAGACCGCATTGAGAAGAGCAAGCCGCCATGGGCGGGCCAGAGCCACCGTGGGCAGGGCAAAAAGCTGCCACGGACAGCGCAAAAGCTGCCACGGGCAGGGCAGGTCGCCCGCGAATGGAGCACAGCCAGCCACCCGCGAACTGAAGCAGAGCCGGCCATGAATAGAAGCAGAAGCTGCCCACAAGCGGGGAAAAGCCGTGCCTGCACGGTGACCAGTCTCGGCGCGTTGCCACAGCGGCGGAGAGGGAAGATATGTAATAAAATAAATAAATCTTAAAAAAAAAAAAAAAGAAATTACTGCATCAAATGATAGGAAAAGTTTGATATATATTGTAAACTTCTCTCCAAAAAGTCCTTACTTATAACACTGGTGTCAGTACCAAGTATGATAAATAACATTATTTTTCGTCAAATATATAGGTTTAAAAAGTTATTTGATTGCCAGTTTACATTCTATTGACTACTAGGAAGGTTAAATTGTTTTCATGTTTATTTTCCAATTGTAATTCATCTGGAATTGGCAATACATATGATTTCTTGACTGTAATTATGGTTCTATAATAATAATAATTATTATTATTGATTTTCAAATGTTTTCCTCATTTAAGTATGTTGTATATCTATTTATCTGTTGTAAATACTTTACTATACTTGTGTTTTCTATTTTAATTTTTCTTGTCATATTTTATGTCATTTTAAAAATTCAATGCTATCAATTCTATAAATCCTTTCAAACTACTTCCATTAAATTTTGCCTCAGACAGAGCACTCTTCCAGAGATCAGTGAAATAAACATCTTTATTTTATTATATTTTTAATTTGGAAATGGCACAAATTAGCATCTCACTAGATTTTGCAATTCACTTAATATATCAGTTTTCCAAAGAGCCAAATTTGCCAACATTTATTGAAAAGCCTATCACTTATCATTTAATTTATATATATATATATATATTTAAGCTACAAACTAATACACATTCATTGTCCAAAACTTGAAATATAGAAAGAAATCATAAAGCACATTTTTGTGTCCTAATCTCATACACCATAACGTACATATTTTCCTTAAATAAATATGTATTCTGGATCAAACTTATTTTATATGTATTATGTATTACCACATAAAAATACCTTTCATAATGGTTTTGAATTTTGCACTCAAGTTTTTGGCCATAGTTATAAACATTATTTATACTTCACTCAATTTAGTTCACTGGTTTCAGTGTCCCTCATCAGATATTTAACATTATGTCCTTACCACTTTTGAATTCTTGATTTTGATTTACCTCTCAGTTCTCTATTAACATCAGGAAAATATTTTACTTGGGAATGGTGCTTAAATAATATTCTGGGAAGGTAAAAGGAATGATACATTTTCTATTTCTCATGTAATTATAAAAGTGGTTTTCACATTTGAATAAAGTTTTTATGGAGCACACCATCTTAGATTGAGATTATTTTTATTCAAAATCTTATTGGCTTCTCTGATTTATATTTGGAGAGAATGAATGTCATGCCATTTTTCTGAGTTTTATTACTTTTACTGAAACAAATTTCTTTGCCTCCATATACCCCCACACATTACTTGAGTTTGCATATTTAATATTTTTTCACCTCAGAGAAGTTTTCTTTTCATGTATTTCTTATATATGTAATGAAATTATGTTCTTAAATTACTCCTCAGACTATGAACTATGAATTATATGAATTATATACTATACTGTATCTGTTGCCTAAAGAAAGCATTTATATTTAATTTATATTCTTTAAAAATTTCTCAAACTTCTCCTCCACATTACTGAATAAATGCTTTGCTATAACAAGTCTATTCCACCTCCAAAATGCATTCTAATTTAATTATTAGGATTTTAGGGTCCCTTTATTCTTTTATTTTTTTATTCTAGCCAGCTTATTATACTTCATGCAGTAATGATAGCCTTTTATTTTATGTCATTTTGCTGTTGCTCTAATCCTCCTTATTCTCTTAAATTCTCATATTTTCATCTATGTTCTATAGCTAGTTAATTTCAGAAAAATACTCTCCCCTTAATTCTTCAGGATTTGAGAGAACTGGAACACTCATATACTTTTTAAAAAATATTTATTTTATTTACTTATTTCTTCCCTCACCCCTTCATTGTTTGTGCTCGTTGTCTGCTCTGTGCTTGTTTGTTGTCTGCTAGTCTTCTTTTAGGAGGCACTGGGAACAAGACCCAGGACCTCCCACGTGGGAGGGAGGCACATAATCGCCTGTGACATCTCCACTCCTTGCTTGTTTTGTCTCTCATTGTGTCTCTTCATTCGTCATCTTGTTGGATCAGCTTTCCATGTCAGCCTGTCATGTCAGCTCACTCTCTTGCTCATCTTCTTTAGGAGGAACCAGGAACTGAACCGGGACCTCCCATGTGTTAGGCAGGCACCCAACTGCTTGAGCCATATCTGCTTCCCTCTCATATACTTTTGCTATAAATATGAAATGGTACAACCACTTTGGAAAACAGTTTGGCTGTTTCTTAAAAAGTTATACATATAATCTAGCCATTCTAACTGAGATCTTTACCCAAGAAAAATGAAAACCTATATTCATACAAAAACACATATACAAATGTTCGTAGCAGCTTTTCTGGTAATAGCTCAACATTGGAAACGTTCAAGTGTTCATCAGGAAGAGAATGAAAACACAAACTGGAATATCCATAAAATGAAATCCTACCCAAAAATAAAAAGGAATGGGTTATTGACATACAACAACATGGGAGAATCTCAAAATAACTATTTTAAATGAAAGATGACAGGGTCAGGGTGAGGAGAGTTCACAGTGCCTGATTCCATTTATATAAAAGTAAAGGAAATACAAACTAATGTAGAATGACAGAAAACAGTTCAATGGTTACCTGGGGACAAAGAGTAGTTAGGTGGAAGGGAAAAGGAAAGGTTAAAAAGGGCCATGAAGAAAGTTTTGAGGGTGATGGATATGTCCATTGCCTTGATTGTTTATGATATCAAGGTGTATGCACATGTATAAACTTGTCAAATACTGTATTTTAAATATCTGCACTTTACTGTATGTCAGTTATACCTTTACAAAGCTGTTTACAGGAAAAGAACTGTGAAAGTATAAATTATTTTGTGCCTTATCTTGAACAGTGCCGCATATAAGTATGCGCTAATAAATACACTCTTGGAAGACAATATAAGAAGCATGTAATAAATAATTGTTAAATGAATTGAACAGCATATGGTCTATCTTGTGAACACCAAACAGGAATAATTTTACTCCTATGATAAATGTAGAAGTTCCAGAAGATAAAAAGGAATAGTCTAATGAATTTTAAATTATTCTCAAAATAGTTACAGGATTATTTCAATTCTGATGAAAATCAGGATGTGGGGAATGCTAATGCCCAAAGGTTAAGGTGCTGGATGGATGTTTATTAAAAAATTCTAAGTTTCAAGTAGACCAAAAATAGACAGCAGAGAATAGATTGGTATATATAATAAAAATGGAAGTATAGATCAATGTAAAAATAAAATATTATTTAATAAATAATGCTAGGATAATTGATTTACTATATGAAAAAAGTGACATCAGATATTCTTTTCATACTACATTCACAATAAAATGAAAATGGATTGAAGAGCTTAACAAAAAAATAAAGGCACAAAATCAGAAAAAATATATAGCTGAATTTTTTCCTAAATTCAGTTTGGGGAAGGACTTCCTAAGCTTAAAAGAAAATGAAAATAATATAAAGGGGGAAGTAGAGTTTATTAAATAATATAAACATGATGTCATAATCACCATATACAAAAATAAACTGCTAATAACAAAAAAGGAAATATTTACAAACATATAACACTTAAGGGTAAATAACCTTATGAATAAAAATATCTACCATTTGTTAGTATTCTATGGCCAGATTTTCTAATAGACCCTTTACTTTAAATAGATCTAATGTAAAGCTATTTAATTAAATATGCTATTTAATTCAGTCCTTTCAACAGTCTTCTGTTGTACAATTTCAAAATCTAAATTTTAAAGATTATTTAAAAAAATAAATAAATAAAAACAATAGGACAGAAAGCTTGAGTCACTTATTAAAAGTGGAGGTGCCAGGGTTTGAATCCTGGGCTGCTGCTCAATTGCTAAGAAACACAAATCACAACATTAAATATCAAACAATAGAGGACTGGTTAAATGATTTATGGAATGAGTAGGTGGTGGAACAGACTAATGACATGGCAAAGTAGATATATTATAGCCTTAATTTTTGAAAGCCTAGGACAAAATTGCATTTATAGATTAATTTAATTGTTTGTTTGTCCTATTTAGAATTTATCTTTTAATCATGCCCATTTATCTCTTTACAAGAAAGTATCTTTTGATATTGGATATCTGGTTGACTTTGCTGGCTTCTTTATAGGTTTTACTCTTTTCCAAATTTTATTCAATGATTGTGCATTACTTTAATAATTGGGAAAATAAGCTATGTACATGAAAGTGAGCTATGTTGCAAAAAATGTATTTAAATATTGAAAAGAAAATAAATGAAGTCTATTAAGCCTCTAGAATCCAACAGCATACTAATATTGAAATGATATTATTAACAGCTTAGGTCTGAAAGCCTACTATATGAAGAAATAGAAATTCAAGTAAAAATTAACAAATTACCAATAATTTAACTCACATTCACCAACCTTTCCAAAGAGGTTCAGAAATTACATGGCTTCAGAGTTTAACTCAACCTCCAAAGAAAGTCAAACTAAAAATAAAATAACTTATTAAATCTACCGTTATGCTCTCTACTAAAAGTGGCGAGCCATGTATCAAAATGAATTAATGTATCTCTAATTATTTTTGCAGAAATAAGCCTTAATCAAATTCAAATCTTTGTAACTTATACTGTGAGTAAATTGTCTTGGTTACTTTTTTTTACACAATTTTCCAGAAATGGCAACCTCAAGACAATGCCTTTTTGCTGTCTATTTGGAACACAACTGGTGCAGTTTCTTGTTCCTACCCCTATCCAAAGAATAAACTCTTGCCCCTGTGATAAAACTCATAAGGAAAGCTGTCTCCTGGTTTCTCTGAAATACAGATGAATTCTACTTATCTTTCATGTACCCAGTGATTCATACTCAACAATGAATAAAGAGAAAGCAAAGTAAGCAAAATAAGGAAGCTTTATGCTCCTGCTCTTTCTGGTAGTTATTGAAACTCTCCAGGGAGTGGTAGGCTTTCTTTAGGGACAGGGAAAGTACAGAAGTAAAAATAATAATAATAATAAGGTGTTGGGGGGTGGAAGAAGAAAGAAAGACAGGGAGTCGGGGAAGAAACCCAAAACAACAATGTTTAAAACTAAGCACTGATCCATGATAGGCAAGGAAGGAGAAGAACTGGTCAGAACAAGCAGATGATTCCTTTTTCTTTTGGCATTTTGTTTCAATTTTAAACCATTTAATAGAGCCGAAACCTTGCTATTTTTTAAAAATATACGTTTTAAACCAATAATATTTTTGATTTCTGGTAGACTCTTTTTACATTGCATGTACTGCATTTATATTTTCAGGTTTCTATTATGTCTATTTGCATCTCTCTGGATATATGCATCTATCTATCTATCTATCATCTTCCATATCTGTAACATTTATTTGTTTGTTTGTGTGCTTGTTTTATTTAAACATATGTGTTACTGTGCTTTAATTTGCATTTTGACTATTAAATTAAGATTTTTGCATGCCCTTCAATACTAAGTATACCTTTGTAGATATGACTATTGGGTTTTTTTTTTAATTATACTCAGGAAGCTTTCTAATTACAAGACAATAGAAAATAATTGCTTAAAGTATTTTAAGCCTTGCCCATTTGATTTAACCTTTATCCTGTGAGGTTATTGTCTCTTCATTTATAAGTATTTTATAATGAACACTAAATTCTAATTCCCTTTCAGCTTAATTGTAATCCTGTCTACACCTTTTATAAATATTTTTCAAAACAACATAATCTAATACCTACTTTTCATACTTTACTAATGAGATGGATCTGATTTTATAAGTAAATGTTTATTTTCCATCATTACTAATTCTTAATATGCAAAGTTTGAACTTATTTATTAAAGCCAAAAGGGTCTTGCTTGGGTTAAACTTTTTCTTGTCCTACTCACTTTGTAGTTATATTTTGAAGGCTAAAATTCTATGGATTTTTATCTTCAGCATCATCGTTTTTCACATTTTGGTAATTTCCTGTTTCATTTTTATTTCATTCCATTAAAAGCTTGCCTCTCATAATTTTTCTAATCAATGTTTATTAAGCATTTTTCATGTGCCCTGAGATACTCATTCCTACTTCTTATCAACTTTGCTATGGTGAGATTATTTAAAATACAGTTACAGAATTTTTAGATCTTGATAATTTAATACAGATAGAATAAGTCAGCTTGGTGGCTGTGGTGGATTAAATTGTGTGCCTCAGTTTGGATATGTTCTTTGCCTTGGTCTGCATTCTGGTGGCTGTGGACCCTTTATAAATAAAATCTCTTCAAGGTGTTACTTCAGTTACAGTCTGGCCCAACTAAATCAGATTTGGCTTTAATTAGGATTACTGGAGACCTTTATAAGCAGAGTTAAAATCAGACAGAGAAAGAAGCCACAGCGAGCAACCAGAAGCCTGAAGTCAATGGACCCAAAAAGAAAGGAGAAGAAAACATTAAATGCATCACCATATGACAGGAAGGCCAAGGACCAAAGAGCTCCTATAGGCATTCCTAGAACACCACTGTCTTGCGGGAGAAAGAATTGCCTTGCTTATGCCTTGATTTTGGACTTCTCCCAGCCTCAAAACTTGAGGCAATAAATTCCCATTGTTTAAACCAACCCTTATATGGTATTTGCTTTAGCAGCTTGAAAACTAACACAGTCGGCATTGTGTTCTTATTTAGGACCCTTTTCTCTAAACCCTGGGTAGCTTCTCTCCAAAGTACTTGTCTTCTCCAAAGCCTGGTGAGGAATGTTTCAAGTCATTCTTGCCAATGCATCTCCTATTTTCTTTCTTGTCAGTTTGTAAAACTTTCTCTTTCTTCTCAAATTTTTGAGGTTTAAAAACATGACAAGTAGAGGTCTGCTAGTGTTTTGTGTGTGTCAATTTCTACTGAAAGAGATTCTATTGCTTTTATAACTATCCTGAGGAAGCATGATGGTCAAAATAAATGGTTGTTACTATAATGAAAAGTTTTCATTATAAAAGAGCTATCAAGGAACCAAAAGACATGGAGGAACTAGAAATGCATGTTGCTAAATGAAAACACATCAGTCTGAAAAGGATGCATACCGTATGATTCCAATTAAATGACATTCCAGAAAAGACAAAACCATAGACACAGAAAATAATCAGTAGGTTGCCAAGGATTCAAGTGATGAGGAGAGAAATGAAGAGGTAAAGCACAGGGGATTTTTATAGCAGTTAAACTATTCTGTATGATACTGTAATGGTGTATACATGCCATTATGCATTTGTCAACTAGAACTGACATAGAACTGTACAGCACAAAGAGTGAGCCTTAATGTAAATCATGGACTTCAGTTAATAATATATTATATTGGTTCATCAGTGATGAGAAATGTACCACCCTAACGCAAGATGTTAATTACAGGGAAAACTGGGAGAGGGAGTAAATATGAGAATGATCTGTACTATCTGATCAATTTTTATGTAGCTCTGAACCTGTTCTAAAAAAAACCTTTTATATTAATTAATTAATTTAAAAAGCTTTTTTCAACTAACTTAATCAACTGAAAAGTAAATGTGTCCTCCTTTTGTCAAATACTTGACCAAGTACTTTACATAAAAGATCACATTTAATTTTCTCAAAAATTCCATGACAAACCTATTAATGACCTATTATTCTAAAGAGGTATCAAGGCTACTGAAAGTTTGAATAACATGATTCAGGAACAGAAGTCTTAGAAATGACAGATTTGGGATTAAAATGTAAGTATCTCTTACTCTAAATCCTATTTTTAATTTCTTACATATTTGGCGTTTTCTATGTCAACTAGTAATGACTATTTCAGATGATTTAACTTCCATATCTTGCTTTATAGGCTTTTAGTTTGTCTTGCATTTAATAATGTATTTCTATGTTACCTCAATTTTAAACATTGACTTTTTGTGTTTGAGTATTAAATCTCTTGTTTTCCATGAATGTTTTTATTTTATCTTTCATTTTCAACATTACTATTATTTTCCCAATATCACAGCCTATTCTTTTTTTACTGACATCTTTTATTTCCTTTTTCTTATATTTTCTGAAAGATGTCAGTTCATACTATAAATTCCATGGGACCCATTTCTGGCTCCTCTTTCTCATTTGCTAGTATTTATTACAAATGATAATTAAATATTTTTGTTTTGTTTTAAGGTTTGTTTCTTCTTGCTTCTCAAGCTTAACTTGTTGAGCCTTAATTGTTTTGCTTTATCTTTGTTTCATTTATCATACTTTAGCATTAGTTTTTTAAATTATTATAAAGCTTTCTAAAGTCTACTAAATGTTGTTTTAATAGAATGAATACCATTAATGTTACTGTGCAAATGGACTATATACTTAGAAGAGTTTGAGCATTACTTTTTATGAACTACCTAGTTGTGGGAAGGATCACAAATATAAACTGTGAAATACCCAAGACCTGTCAGTGAAGAAAGGGGGGTACTCAGACAAAACCACAACTTTTCATTCCTTCCCACAGGTACCTTCTTCTCCATCATGTTCCATATTGAATCCCTAAAGAATTCCTTTGTTAAGGGCCTTAATTTTTCAATAAAATCAATTCTTTTAAAGAATAACTTAGCTTTTTTTCCCTGTATAGCCAAGATAACAACATATTATACATTTTTCAGGTCATTTGCTCTTTCCCCTATAACGTAATGACTTGTTAATTTAATTGGAGAATATATTGCTTGATATGAGAGTGAGAAATGGATTTTTGTGATTAAAATAAAAAAAAAAAGAAACCAGAACAAGTAGAGCAAGCATTTTCTTCTGCATTCACTAAAGACATTTTAGGGATATTTTCTAGCTTAACAGATTATAAGAATTTAAGAATGAGGTTTCTACGCATTACATACTCAAAAATGGCCTATGTTTCAAGATCAATATGGATTTTCTTAAGAAAAAAGAAACTAAGGAGATAAATTGAATCTATAATTCCCCAAACAGTAGGTTTAAAAATTGTCACAAAAAAAGCTTAATGATTACTCTTCAAAATGATTTCCAGGTGCTTATATTCCATAATGAGTAAATCAAATTCAGAGACAATGTTTAATATTTCAAAAACTAATTTTAAAAGTCTCAAAAGATTCAGCTATTATTGAAATATATCCTTTCTTTTATTTTCATGCTGAAAGAAACAGAATCTTAAGAAATCAGATATTTCAAATTTTGGAATTTATCCATATTTCAGAATCACCTCAAAATGTTCAGCTTTCCAAATTCATTTAATTTGACAAAAGATCTATTTCTTATTTGTAGAAAACGTTCTTATATAGAAAAGCTCAAAATGTTTTCAAATTTTCCAGAATAGGCTCTTAAGATTTGCTATTAGATATTTAATTAAATCATGTTATTATATAAATGACATGCTGGCATAAATTTGTAGAGAATAAGTATATATATATATATATGAATAAGCAAATATATATATATATATATGGCATACCTAAAGAGGTGTAAGTTGGTCAATGACAGAACTCTGTAACCTAAAGAGGTGTAAGTTGGTCAATGACAGAATTCTGTAAGGAAAAATTCTAACATATCTATGCCTTTGATTTTGTTTTATTTGTTCAACTTGAAGTCAGAAACTTTAGTTAATAGAATCTGTAGTTTGAGGTATTGAACAATACTTACATGGCTTAACACTGGATTTTATGAAAACAACAAAAGGATCTGTTGAAAAATACTGATCATATACTTTTTTACGCCAGAGGCATGGGTGTGGGCCCCGTGTGGGGCCCAGGTTAGGCCTTTTTAAGACCTTTTCTCCTCCCCTTTCCTAATGTTGGGGAGGGGGCCCAGCTGTTTGCTATTCTGGTTGGTTGCCCCACTTGTTAGCTCTCAGGGGATAAATGATGAGGCTTTTTGTTTGGAGTTATCCAGGACCAATGGGGGAGCCTGTTTGGAGTTATCTGGAGCTTCACTTTGACCCCGGAAAGAGTTCCAAATGGGACCTCATGGCCAGGGTTTCAGCAGGGTTTCAATTTTGTTCAGCTTGTATGTAGTCTCCCTAGGTTGACAGGATACTAATAAAATAAATTAGTATTATATGTGTTAAATCTAAGATGAAAATATAAGTTCATGTTTAATGAGATAAAGTTAGGGAAGGAAAGGTACGTCTGCCCTAAAGTGAAATGACTAGTTTTCACAGAACAGAATGAGGAATATAAGAAAAGACTTACATGGATAAATTAAATTTCATTGGTTGCTAACTGTAATTTAGTGATCATATACTTTGTTTTTAAAAGATTTATTTAAGCCAGGAGTCTTTATCAAACAGTCCTCTACTATATTTGTAAAATGCTAGCTGCTTAGCTTACTGTTTATTATAAACAACTGGATGCAACTGCAACTTTGTCTTTCAAATTTGGCTGTTCAACATCTATGTCTGGCTCTTTTCTGTTGTCTCTTATACGATCAGCATTTCCACACTGTGATGAAAGAAGACATGTTTTCAAGTTTATGTTTTGTTGGAACATTTTCTTCCCAGAATCAGAGCTTAAAATGGACATTCTCCATTAGTACCGTAAATGCAGACTCCATTGGACACACCATAACATTTCCTGTGTAATAGCCATGCTTCCCCTATAACTACAACATCTAAACAGAATTTCTGTTGAGATAGCCTATGCATATGCAGTATCATGTGAGTTACAGATTCACCACAGGTGTGTGTATGTGTTTCTGTGCGTATTTTTACGAGTCTTTACATAATTATATGAGCAGGCAATCAAATAACCTTTAGTATTCAATATTACAACATTGAATACTTTAATACCTCTTTAGTATATACACTTTAAGAATTTTGGGTATTTTTTAAGGTAATAATCACATCTCTACTAAAATAGGAAACATTTTTTGCCTTTATATGAAATTTAACATATAGTTCTCAAAACTATCCAAATTGCCATCATGGGTGTACTGTTTCCTTTTAATGTCCACCACAGCTCAGAAATTAAACATGGAATTTCAGCCTTCTTTCTTAATTAATTGATAGGTCCATTGATTCTTTAAAAATCTAAATGTTTCTTCTATTTTTTACTCTGAATTTTATATTCACAAGGGCTGCTTTACCTAAACAGCAATATGTTTTATGTGAAAAACCTGAATCTATAGTTTATATGTCTATGAAAACATATAGTCAGGAATATATGTTGCTTTTTAATTTTTAGGCTAACTAAATTTTTTCCTCCAATTCAAGCCTTCAAAAATATCATACACATATGCAGAGCAGCCAAATCTGATTACAGATCATGTATCTTAACTTAATAAAGCCTCCAACAAAAGGATATGACTAATGACTGGCTTTCTTGTGCTATTTTGTCTGTGCTTATCAGCAAAGCTTTAGGTAATAGCTAGCAAATATCCTACCTGCATTTGGAATTGGGGTAAAAGGTCACTAGAGACTTTTAATCATTTTCTTCTGTAATAGTGTTCCCCTATTTAAGTTGTTTGGTCAAGGAAAAGATCTGACATTATTGTTTACTACCTAAATAGTCTAACCAGTAGTAATTAGGTATATGAAACATCTGTATTATGATATTTTACAACAATAAGCTTTTGAGCTTTAGACAGTGGTAGATATGTCTTCATTTCAATTGCACGTGTACAAATTATTACTCTTTTATAATACTGACATACCCTGGGATTCTAGTCTGTTTGCTTTACAATGCTCACCTGAGCTTACAGATATATTGATTTAGAGAAAATGTTAACATTTCCTTAGTCTGGGTACCAGGAAATCAACATTCCCAACTTAAGCCTATCATTGACTGATTATGCCTATAGGCATTTATTTAGCCTCATTGTGACTCAGTTTCCCTATCAGGAATGGGAGTTAAAATTATATATATTTCACAGATACACTGCAAGGGGAAAAAAGTGAGAGTAAAGATGCTCTATCAATGTCAGTGCTTAAACAGTAGCCCTAGAATTAATAAGATTTCAATGCTTAGTTTCAAAATTTTATACATTTTTATTTCTTCCTACAACATATATTTCCAAACTGAATACTTTCGGAATTCAGCAAATCATTTACAAAATTCTGAAAAACAAATATCATTTCATTCACCTATGCTGGCATCTCCCAAATATCCTTTTGTGAGGAAAGACAAACTATCTTCTAATTCTTCCAAAAGATATTCTTGATTAGATAGCAAAGAGTTATATGTAGGAATATGATGCAATAGAAAGCTAATTATCTTCATGTTCTTTATTTGCACAGTTTTTCTCTTGTTCAATGTCACCCAGGAACTACTGAGCATAAAAGAATCTACAGAACTTCCGATAGGTGTGTTTTACCACCTCCTTGTTGCTCTTATTATAACATAATCTAAACCAAGGATTGGAAAACTTTGGCTCACCACCAAGACTACTTGACCTACCACCACTTTGTGTATTTGTAAATAAGGTATTATTAAAACACAGCCACACCATTCATTTATTTGTCTCTGACTACTTTTGCATTGTAACAGCAAAGCTCAGTGTATGGTCAGCAAAGCCCAAAATATTTACTATCTTGTCTGGGATAGAAAAGAGTTGCTGATCCTTAGTCTAAATCATCATTTTCTTCTTTTGTTAAGCTGTGGAGCAGCAGTATGTTATAATGGGGAAAAATATGGATTTAGTGTCAGTAGCAGTGCTTCATACTCCAAACTTCAATTTTTTCATATAAAAAATAATGACAGCTTGGTTGTTTCCTTTCCTAGGGTATGGGAGGACTTTAAGCTCTGGGAAATTGATGAAGTACCTAGATATTTAGGCCACAATTAGCTGGTTCTTAAACCATAATAGCTTATACACCACTGTGAGTTGAATCATAATACTTGTTTCTTTCCAATGGAGTGACATATAGGAAACCTGAAATGGACTATGTGGAAGAAAAATGATACTTCATTGCTCTATTTTATTAACTATGCATGTGTGGAGAATGAAAACCTTTTAAAGCATATCATACAGCACTGCTCCTCTGCTCCAGACTCCTCATTTTAGTGCATCATTTCACTTAACCTGAAAGTCCTGCAGTGGCCTACAGAGTCCTCCGTGATCTCACCCACGCCCAGGTGCATAGTGTCATCTTGTGCTCCTCTCCCCCTCAGTACTCCAATGCAGCCATACTGCCCCCAAGCCACCACAGTTCCTGAATGATTCAGCATGCCCCAAACTTAAGGCTTTCACATCGTCTTCTTCCTCTGCCTAGAAGGCTCTTCACTAGATATCTGCATGGCTCTCTCCTCATCTTTGCTCAAATATCACCTTCTCATCGTACTTTCCTTGACTACACTCTAAAATTAAAACTCATTTTTCCTAACACACAATCCAAATTGCCTTTCCCTGCTCGATTTTTATATCATACTACTTATCACCTCCTAGTACATTATATAATTAATTTATTTTATATGCATTTTTCTTTGTTGTTCACCCCTTGGGCTAAAATGTGTTTCACAAGGGCATAGATTTTGCCTGTGTTATTCTCTGATGTATTCCAAGCATCCAGAAGAGTGCCTGGAACAGAGTAGGAATTTCTTAATAAATATTTGATTAATAAGTGAATGAGTGAGTGAATGAATAAATTAATTAATGACGTGAAATGTTAAGATAACAAGCAATTTAAGAATACTTATTGTGTTGGTTTGAATCTTTTATGTGGACCCCATAAAATTAGGTTCTTAAATTGAATCTATTGTGAACCTTAGGTTAGATTAGATCAGTTAAGAGTCATTTGGTTAGACTGTTCCAGTAGTGCTTAGCCCAGGGTGAGTCTTAATCCTCCTTCTGGAGTCCTTTATAAACAGAGGAATAAAAAGCCCAGACACTGAAAAAAGCTGCAGAGACAGAGAAGAACCCAGAAGCTGAGAGAGAAGGCCCCGGAGACCAGAAATTGGAATTAAGGGAACACAGAGGCTGAGAGGAAACCACTTTAGCCAGAAGTTGAAACAGATGAGGTCCAGAAGAAAGGGGAGAGATGAGCAGACACTGCCATGTGCCTGATCATCCACAGCTGCGACTTGGTGAGACAGCATCTCTTTTTGATGCCTTGATCTGGACACTTTCAAGGCCCTCAGAGCTGTAAGCTTTTAACCTAATGAATCACTATTGTAGAAGCCAACCATTTCTGGTATATTGGCACTTAATATGTTCCAACATCTTTGCATAAAGGGAATACATATATAAGGTAAAATGCCTTCCCTTACCAAGTATACAGCTTACTAAAAGCAAAAAATAGTGTAAATACTCACTCATTTAAATAATTTTATGAATAAATGATCCAATGAAAATGAAATTTGCCACTATTGAGATAGAATTCTTGGAAGAGAAGGACAATAGTGAAGCTAGCTGTGCAGTGATAGATATGCGTCTCCTACTTCACAGAAACTCATCAGTTTCCTCTTCCTACAATTGTCTATTGTTTGCCTTTGTCATAGTTTTAAAAATTCTTTTCATTCTATTTTCTTCTAATTTCCTGTTTATTTTTCAAATATTCCTTTTACTATATTAAATTGTTCTTATTTTAAATATATATTTATTCCTTCAAATTTACACTTGTCATTTTTTGTTTTCCTATTATAATATGTATTTTACCTACTTTAATACTTGCATATTCTTATCAGTTTTTTAATCAGTATTACTTAACTTGTCATAATTTATCAATTTCTGAAAATTTCCCTTAACTTTGAGATTTTTGTATATTTATAATGTATATTTTGGTTTTCCTATTTATTGTTTAATTTCAAAAGATAACTATCAACAATATTCTTTCTCTAGATATGGTTTTAATTTTTCACTTAAATGTTTACCTTATATCATGACAGTAAAAAATTTTTTTAAAACTTATTTTCACTTGCATTGCATTTAGACAAATCTGGGTTTGAATTCCACTTGCTTTATCTACTTTTGGGTTTCAGTTACTCATACATCAAATTTACTAATACTTACCTCATAAGATTTCTCTAATAATCAAGGAATATATTTTAGGTAAAAACCTATCACATTGCCAGTCATATTAAAGAGCTCTTTGAAACACTCCAAGCTTTCAACTACCAGTAGCTTGGCAGGTGAGCTGAAAGGACCCACTCTAACATTCCAGAGGAATAGTGCAGCCGTCTTCGGTGTTGGTCACAAGATTTCATTGCAGCAGGGCAGAAAGAGCTTTTACAAGGTGGAGAAAGCTGGGTATAAAAATGGAGAGCAAAGAAAACTCCCTAATGCCCTGAAAAGTTGATATATAATGCATATATTTACAGTTGATCAGCAAAGTGAAGAAATTTGGTATAGTTTAGCAAAAGTGCAGCTTTTCTATAAAGCACTAAGATAGCTCCAGTATCTCACCAGAACTCAGATCCCATATTATACAAAAGGGGGCACCTTGTTCACACTCTCAAAACATTTTAAGCCAGTGGTGAACTAAAACTAATCAATGCCTATACACAGCTCAACTACTTAGCAGGTTTACTTAGCCCCAAATTCTAGCAGACTGACAGAATTTAGTAAAAATTCTAGTAGACTGACAGAATGTAATAAAAATTCTCAGAAGGCATATATTTTATTTAACTTATTTAACTCAGTTCTTTATTTAATACAAAATGTCCGGCAAAAAAATTAAAAAAATTAATACACATTAACTGGCACACACAAAAAAGTGACCAATCATCAAAAGGAGAAATAGTCAAAATAAGAAACATCGTCAGCCTTGAAGTTGCAATTGTCAGATTATATTTTCACATGATACAGGAGCTAAAGTATCTATTGGATAACAAGAAAGTACCTATTGGATGACAAGAAAGAGAATTTTAGTAAAGACACTGGAAATATATTAAAGAATCAAAAGGAATTGTAGAAATGAAAAAATTTATTGTAAGTAATGAAGAATTCATTAGATAAATTTAACAGCAGATTGATCACAGCAGAAGAAAGAGTCAATACATTTGAAAAATGACCAATGTTATATTTCCAAACTGAAAAATGGAGAAAAATGAATTAAAACAACAACAACAGAAAAGAGAATTTGCCATCTGAGAGAAACTATATTTACCATATGTGTAATTGAAGTCCTGAAAGGAGAGTAAAGATAATGGGTCAGAAAAAAAAAATGTTTAAAGAGAAAATAACTGAGAACTTTTAAAAATCGTTGAAAGACATCTACCCAAAAATGCAAGAATCTAATCAAACTTCAACATGGATAAACAAAACAAACAGACAAACAAATAGAAATCCCTGGAACATTAAACAAACATGGGATGGAGGAAGGGAATTCTCAATAGAAATATTTGTAGGCCAGAAAACAAGACAACAAATCTTTAATGTCAGGGTAGAAATAAAGTGCGAATTTAAGATTCTATACCCAGTATAAATATCCTCCCAAAATGAAAATGAAATAAAGACTTTTTTGAACAGATGAAAAAATTTGTTTCCAGAGGACTATGCTACTAAAAATTCTTCAGCATGAAAGGAAAGGATACTAAATGAAATCCTGGGTATTTTCTCCTAAGCAAAGAATGAAGATTAGTAGAAAGGGCAAATATATGAGAAAACATAAAATACATATCAATAGAAAAACAGATATGTAAATTTCTTTAAAATGACATGAACAGCTTTTAAAAAAAAGTAATCATAATTTGTAACAATCTATTTTTGGGTTTATAGCATATGTAGAAGTAAAATTAAAACAAAAAAATTCACAAAGATGAAGAGGTAATATACTACCACTATAGGTTCTCACACTATTTGTGAAATAGTATAATATTGGCTGCAGGGAAACTGTGAAAACTTAACACTGTACATCGTAAAGAAAAGCTAATAAAACACCACAATGGGATACAAGTAAAAGGTCAATACAGTGGATAAAAAAGTAAGCATGGGGGGCCCGGCTAGATAGCTCAGTGGATAAAGAGCTCACCGGTGTACCACATGGGAGGCCCCGGGTTCGGTTCCCGGGGACCTCTCCGAGCGGGCAGACGGCCTTGAGAAAGGCAAGCCGCCGTGGGCGGGGCAGAGCCGCTGTGGGCAAGGCAAAAAGCCACCACGGGCAGGGCGGAGCCCCCACGGGCATGGCAAAGTCA
>PVKH010012131.1:0-17429 GCA_004027955.1 Chaetophractus vellerosus | reverse complement strand
AGCCCTGACTCCCTTGTTCAGGACTCTCAAACTCCTCTGAAGGGCGAAGGCAAGAGGAAAGTGAGAAGTCACAGAGAAATGTCATGTGTTGGCTCATTTGTAAAAAATGGATAAAAATAATACATTCTCATAGTCTTCTTGTGAGATGTAAATGAAAGAACACATATGAAGCATGCCCCTTCAGGCCTGGCAAGATGAAATGGTCCATAAATAGTACCCATTATCACAAATTGGGGTGGGGGTTGAGATCCTCCCTTCACAAACAAGGCAAATGAGACCCAGAGAGATTAAGTAATCTTGCAAAAGTAAGTAGTGGAGGGGAGGAACAGAACCCAGCTCTCCAGCCATTCCAAAGTTTATGGTAATAATGTGGGGAGAGGAAGGAAGACATGGAACTTAGGGACAAAAAGCCAACCCACGAACACTAGCACTGATGCTCTTTCTGTGTGTCTCCATTCTTAACCTCTTGCACTTGGAGACAGTCTATTTTGTTTTTTTGTTTTGTTTTGCGTTTGGGTCAGTCCTAAAACTACAAGTGTGAAGTGCATTGAATTATTTTAACAAAAAGGCAACTATGCCTACTTGACTGTGTTTATTTCCAAAGCTCATTAGTGGTTCCAAGTGGTGAGAAAAATTTCCCACTCACTGTATCAAATTTAGCACATTTATTTAGTCTAAGTAAACGCCTGAAATATCTTTTCATATGTTTAATACAGTTTTCCCCAAGGTCATGCAGCAAGATGAGAGTCACAAAATGGAAGACAGTGGGTCAATCACTATAAAATAGACTACTCCATTTGGGTGAAAGAGAGGGAATGAAATGTGCCTGTAGTAATACAGAGTTGACTTTTATGTACCAAAAATTTATTATATTTTATTTTATATACATTTGACTCAAAATCAAAGCAACAAATTATTTGGTCTAGAATGAACTATAATTTTGCATGAATGATTCTGTAATGAGGTAGATTTTTTTTTATTAGAGAATTTGTAGGGTTACAGAAAAATCATGCAGAAAATACAGAGTTCCCATAGAACCTCCCTCACACACACAGTGTTCCCTATTATTAACACTTTGCATTAGTATGGTACCTTTGTTATGACTGATGAAAGAATATTATTGTAATTGTATTACTAACTATAGTCCATCTTTACACTAGGATTCACTGCTTGTGTTGTATTGACCTACACTTTTTAAATTAATTTTTATCCTATAACCTCTGTACAACCTAATATTTCCCATTTTATCCACATTTAAATATATAATTCAGTGCTGCTAATTACGTTCACAATGTTGTACTACCATCACCACCATTCATTACCAAAACTTTTCCATCATCCCAAATAAAAACTCTGTACCAGTTAAGCATTAACTCCCCATTTCCAACCTGACCCCAGCCCCTGGTAACCCGTATTCTAGTTTCTGACTCCATGAATTTGCTTATTCTAATTATTTAGATCAGTGAGATCATGAAATAAGCCAGTCACAATATATTATATTTTGCAACTGAACAGAAATCACATTTTCTTTCCAATCATAATTCATTGTATAAAGGTTACATATTGCTTTCCATTAATCTCTTAAGACAAAGTAGTAGTTGAAAAATAAAACAGATCACTTTACTCGAATTATAAGAAAATATCTGCAGGAAATATAAAACCTAACTTTTCCACTCAGGCATAATAGTTCATCATTGTTGAATTTTGTGTCAGATTTTATCAACCAGGAATTTTTCTAATAGAAATTTAATTAATTTTGATAAATACCAATTCACTCAATCACCAAAAAAAATGAACTATTGTAAGCTCTAGTAATATGTGCAAGAAACAAAGTGATCCATATCAAATTTCCATTAACCTACACCAGAAAAACAGCTGCCAAATTTGATCTAGCAGAAAAAAGTTGTCTCACAGCATGCAACCACTAAGAAACGGGGCGGTGGGGGCGGGGGAGGGGGAACCTTTCTGAATTTTTTACAACGTGAAATTTTCTCTTCACAAATAAACTTTTAAACTATACTATAGAGATACAAGCCAAGCATGTAACTAACTGCATTCAAGCAGTAAGTACAGTGGTTAGGATCCACTTGGGAGTCAGATTGCCTGGATTGGAAGCCATGCTCTGTCCTCAGAAGCTGTGAGAAATCTAGAAAGCTACAGATTTCAATTTTCAGTGTTCTCAGCTGTAAAAAGGGATGATGAATAATAGTACTAACGTCTTGGATATTAATAAATAATAGATGAAACTACTATAAAAGCTTTGTCATAGTGCCTAATTATTATTATTATTACGTGCACAGGTCCACACCTGGCAGGTATGGCAAACTGCCTGGTTTCAAATCACAGCTGCTACGAATTACTGGCTCAGAAACATTGGGCAACTTATTTCACCTCTCTGAGCACAGATTCCTCAAAAGGAAAAAATAATAGTAACTGTCTTAAGAATGTGAAATAATATTTTATATATGAATCACTTAGAATGGAATACACTAAGATCTCAGAAAAAAAGTATATCTTATTATGTCTTCATGGTGGAATTAAATTTTGCAAATGAATTAATATTTGGATTTTTTCACTTGCACTGCAGATTTTTTTTATATTTAAAATGTATTCTCATAAATCCAAAGCAAAGAATTATTTTGCATCTAGAAGATCAGGAATATTACATTTTTGCAAGTGTGAATAGTACAAGATTGATCCAGACATGGATTTTAGAAATATATTCACTTCAGATCCAATCTCAGTGCTTCCATGCAGTACATAAACTTTTTCCTTACATTTCACTCTTTTCTACTATTTTTTAGCTGCAAAGACAGTGATTAACATATTTCAAACCAGAAGCCTTGATGTACGGCTCCCACACCAACCAGAAAACAGCCCAGTAAAGTATGCAGCTATACTTGTTGAAATCACCCAGATATAAAAAGTACTGTCAGGCAGATTCTCAGATTACTTTCCATCCTTGCTGATCTTTTTACAGGAGCCTTCCCAGCAGCCACACTTGTACTGAGAGGCTGTTAATATTGGTTCCCTTTCAAGGCCGGGATTGTATCTTACTTGCTGGACTCTTCCCATCTAGACAGTCACTGAGGAATGAATCCTCTCCTGTCAGTGAACCACAACTATTCTTAACAAATAAAAGTAAAGTCTAAATGGGGGCCAAAAGAGTTTCTCCTGGCCTGCAGATCGGGAGACTAAAAAAGTTGCTTTCCAGTTAAGACTGCCTAAAATTGCTAAGAGAAATGCAAAGGTTGGAGGTAGATAGGACTTAAGACCATCCCCTTTAGCAGACACTTAATTTGCTAACCAAAAGCCATTCCCTACCACCTTCTCCTTTGCTGTCTCCACCATAGGATGGCCAATGAGGCGTTGGGAGAACTCTGCTGAGGAAGTTTCTCTAAAGCTTTTGCTTTTATGATTAAATAGGACACATTCACCTGGCGCTGCCCCTACCCTCTACCTTCACCCCAACCCTCTTTTTTCTCCCTGAACATGAACATGTGAACCCGCAGTAGCATCTTACACCCATGAATCAACAAACACGAGGACCAGCTGCCTGACAAGGGTCACAATAGTGCTGTATCTCTAACACTCATACAGACTGAGTGATTATCCTTCCAAAAGTCAGGGCTAAGATCTTGAGATCCTTAGCCAGATGTCTGAGATGCTGTTACACTGCAGAGGGCTCAAAATGATAGTTACGACAGCACAGTAAGGACTGGCTGCATATATATGCAATACCCGCACCCATATTTAGGAACATCAGTACCATCATCTCTGAATATTCAGGATCATTATTTAATATACATTTGAGAAAATAGATCTGAAGACTTGAAATGTTAAAGAACTGTGCAAATATAAAATAGTTCTGTATTTTATTTCAATTCAGAGAAAAATAGGACTAAATTTCAATAGTGGAAAACTAACAGAACTGAGACCGTGTAAGCAAAATGTTATGCATTTCTTTGATTGAAGTATATATATAAATATGAGTGTGTTAAAAGCAAGAATCCAAGAGAAAAAGTCATAAATTATAATGCTGAAGAAAGTCATGCTCCAAAATAAGACTTGTTTTCTTCGGCAGTCTGGATAACATTTTACCTTGTGTTCAAACTATCCATGCAGGCAACGAATGCAGTTTAGTCAACCTCAAAATTATGCTCCACTTCTGATCATATTCTAGAAATTCAACCCGTGTCCATGGAAATGAAGCATTATATCGTAACACTAAGTATAAGAAATAATACTTGGCATTTAAATGCAGGAGGTGGCTTTAAGTTGTCTCTCATTTTTATTTCAATACCTCAGCCTAGAAAAACAGACTAAAAATGTAGCATAATATTTCAGAGATTAAATCGCATGAAAACTTGCCCTGGTCAATCACAGAATTCACCTCTTCTACTATAATTTATTCATAAATTAACTGATACCTCTCTGAGTTTCTTTACTTCACACATTCTGCCCACTTCTTAAATTACAATTCGCTTGTGTAAATGAATTTTAATATACATGTTTTAAATTTATCACATCTTATGCTTATCGTTCCTCATCCTCACTGGAATAGAGGTCCTCCCTGTGTTCAAGGTTAATTCTGCCACTATGCTCTGCACTGTATTTCCTATTTCTCTGTCACCTTTTCTAACACTTACTTCTACCTTGTCCTTTACCATCAATCTCTCCTTCTCTACAGCTTCCTTGCCTAGAGCTATAAATCCATTCAAGGGTTTCTCAATAAAACCACAATGTCTCCAAACCTGCAAAACCTTCTGGCTATCCATCTACCTACTGCCTTCCATGGCAGACACTGTATTCTGGTAAATGTTTAGCAACTGGCTCTTGTAAAAATAAATGTGCAAGTGTGTACAGGTATGTATGTATGTATGTATGTGTGTGTATATATACACATATAATTATTACAGATTTTACTGATAAAAGGGAGGTATAGCACACAATTTACAAATAGTAATAAAATATGCAATATTCTTTCATGTAAACTCCATTTAGCTAATTGTTTCTTGCAAAATGCTTTCACTGAAATGTATCAAATCTAGTATTCCTAGGCAACCTATGGTTGCAATTGACAAGAGTATAGTTCCAACATGAACGATGGCTGATTATTTTCTTTTGTATTAAGATGGAATGGAATAATAAATATGTACATTGTGACTTCTCTTGCTCATCAATAATGGGAGAAATTTCTTTGCTGAATTAATTAATAGATTTCAAATACTCGAAGAATATTTCCTTAATTTTTTGTGCCATTCACAATGCAACTACTACAAACCCAACACACTTTTAAGTTTAGTCTGCATTATTAATATTTTCTCCCTCACTTTCTTCCATCTAGACAATCAACAAAACAAAACCTCATTTGTAGCATTTGCTGAATTCCATGGTGCAAATACTCCAACCGTGGCTTATTTCAAAATACCAACATGAAGTCACTGAACAAAGAGTTGAGAAAAAATGTGCTATAGCATACCATTATATAGCACATCCACTATATGAAAAAAAATAGACCCAAAAAACCTTAAGAGCACAGATAACAATAAAATGTAGTAAAGTAACCAGGGAGTGTGAGTTTTAATATTTATTGTATTATTTTTAATATAATTTATTTAACTATAAGTATATATAATTTGATTTTCAATAATGACTATGGCTAACAACCAGCTTGAACAATTTCTGGAAATTTAACAGTCAGTTCTTGCAAGCCAGTGTGAGCCAGCTCAAGCACACCACTGCATGGGAATACGGCATGGACTCCTACTGCTCCACTGCTCCTGCTCTTGGCAAAGCTGACATGGACTTCCAGTCCCATATCTAAGGCACTTTGCATTCCTAACTTCTTTGACTTATCTACAACATTCTCAACCCTCTCCATATGCCCCCAAGTACCTGCCATTCTTTTCCAGCTTCATTTCAGGACGTTATTCTGCCACCGTTCTCCTTAAATGTTTGTGTTATTCTAAACCTCAGTCCCCTGTCCTGCTCAATTTACACACTCAGCCTGGGCAATCTCACTAATGGCTCCAGTCACCAACGATTCAGCAAGGACTCCACAATCTCTAGTACTAGGTCAAACTGTTCTGCTAAGCTCAAGAATGGATTGCAGGCTACACTCTAGGTTAGATTCCTCTTTTATCTACTCATTAATTAAATAATTTGGTAATTATTTGATTATGTCTGTAGGCTTAAGCTTCATGAGCACATGGAACATGTTGACTCTTTTCTTGGTGTGTCCTGAGTCTAGCACATTATTTAGCACATACTAGTTACCCTAAGAATGAATTGACAAATGTACACATACAAATGAATAACCAATAAGCATTTCAAACTCAATAAGTTCAGGACAGAACTCATTAAGTATCTCCCAAAATGTTTTTCTCCTGCATCCTGATCACGTTAAATGGTACCAACATTCTGCTTCCTGCCCCATCCAAGAGAATTCCGAACCTCCCCTTTCCTCCATTCCTCTTTCCTAGTCACTCACAACTATCTACCTCATCTCCTAAGTAGCTCTCAAATCCCGTCCCTCTTTTCCATCATCACTGCTACCGCCATGCCCTAGTTTTAGGCTTACTCTTGGCTGAACCACTGCAATAGCCTCCTAATAGAGATCCTTGCCCTGATTCTTCCCACTCTAACTCAACTGCACAGTGCCACCAAAGCAATCTATTTTAAAATTATGATTATATCTTTCTCTCCTTAATCATCTCTCAGTGGTATGCCACCACCTAGAAGATAAAGTCCAAAAGCTTTAGCCCAGCACTTACAAGGCCTTTTATGATCAGAACTCCATCTGGCTTCCCAGCCTGGTCACCTTCCACTTTGCCATGAAGAGCATGTACTCTAGTCACACCGATATTGTTGCAGTTCCCTCCCTCTTTCTCTGCCTGGAATATCCTTTCCCTGTTGTATAGTGGTAGTCAAGCCTCATTGTAAATATCCTTTCCACTGTAAAGTTTTTCTTGACCTCTAAGACAGTGTCGGGCTCTTTCCTCTGTACTTCCATAACATGCTGATCTCTCAAAGACTATAGTGGTTATTTTTGAACATTTATTTCTCCCCCACTAGAATATGAACTTCTGTCCAAATTAGACTATACCCAGCACGTGGACAAGCACATAGTAGGAACCCAGAGTTCCTTGGGTAATTATAAAACGACAAACCCGTTATTCTGCAAAGAAAGTACACATCCAAGTATCTGCTGTCCCCTTTAAAACCACTCACCTTGAAAGTTACTTGCTTAGTCTAATGACGGTGGCATTACTCCAAGTATTTCTGGAAGTCGCATTTCAGAACTGTCTGGAGAATTATCTCAACTGAGGCCAAAAAAACATCATTCTGAACAGAGCTGAGGCCTAAGAGGAATCCTAGGGAAAGTAATATAATTTTGTGTAGAAAATGAACAATGAACACATAACAGGTCATGTAATGATTGATGTGGAGGACTAAGTAATAAACTGCCTCACAAGGCAGATCTAATTGGAGAATCTCAAAAAAATATTTTGAGGGAACCAGCTGTGGCTCAATTGGTTGGGCTCTGGTTTACCACATGGGAGGCCCCGGGTTTGGTTCCCGGGGCCTCCTGGAGAAGGCAGGCTGCCGTAAGGTAAGCTGACGCAGCAGGGGGAGATAAGCAGACACAGAAAAACGCAAAAGCAATAATGAACACAGCAAGTACAAGCAGCAAGGGGGGGGGGGATATATAAATAAATTAAAAAATAAATCTTAAAAAATATATATTTTGAGCATAGACCAAATAACATAAAAAATTTACACCTCCTTAAGATGATTATTTTGATTGACAATATTAATGTGAATGTATAAAAAAAAGTTGCGTGGTCATGAAAACTTACAAGCCCACTATATAAAGTTCTTTAAATTAGCATTTCCAAAAAATTGTTCAATGTGAACAGATATATGAAGGAGTTAAAACATATAAGCACAAACAGGTGATTACAGAAATTTAAAACACAGTAGGAAATAAAGTCAAAAAGGTTTGTTTTACTCCCATACTTCTCAAAGCCATTAATATTTTAACGTGACTCTCTGTGACAGTTTGAAGCTTTTTGTGGATTCCAGGAAAGATCATCTTCTTGGAGCTAATCTATTCCTGTGGGTGTGGGGCCCTTTAATTGATTGGATTCAGTTGGAGAGCCTGTGATTGGATTGCTTCAGTGAGGGTGGGGTCTTAGTCCTTTTGCTGGAGTCCTTTGTAAACAGAGGACTGAAAGTACAGACACACAGAAAAAAGTAGCCGAGACAGAGAAATCCTGAGAGGCTGAGTAAGAGTTCTCAGAGGCTGGAGGCTGGAATTAGCAGAAGCACAAAGGCCAGGAAAGAGACCCCAGAGAAGCTGAGAGAGAGGTCTGAAGGAGAGAGGAATGATAAGCTATATGCCTGGATGCCCATAGCTGAGCTCAGGGAAGAGCTTCACTTGATGCCTTGATTTGGGCAGAGCTGCCATTATGCCCTGCCATGTGCCTGACCACCTGCAGCTAAGAACAGAGAGAAAGCATCTTTAGATGACGCCGCCATGTGCCTGATCGCCCACAGCCAACCTTCAGTAAGACAGCATCTCTAATGGTGCCTTGATTTGGACATCTTCATAGCCTCAGAATGTAAGCTTTTAACCTAACAAATTCCCATTATAAAAGCCAACTCGTTTCTGGTACTGCTCCCAGCAGCTTTTAGCAAACTAAAGCACTCCCCATGAAGTCCACCTGTGGTACAGTGTTTCTCAAATTCTCTAAAGCTCATAATTCTTTTTTTCTTGCAGAAGTTGTAAGACTAATGTTCCATATAGTTTGGGAAATCTTGCATTGCTTGGAGCTGGATGTATCTTCAAGCGACATAATTTGAAATCCAAAACTACATTGATAACAAAAGCTACAGATTATTTACTGAGAATTTACCACTTTCTAACTGCTTTACATCATGTACCTCTTTTATCCTCACATAATCTTAGAGAAAGCAGTACTATCATTCACAATTAACAGTTAGGGACAGGAAAGGGTAAGAAAGCATAAGTAACAAAGACCACCAAGCTGGTTAGCAATAGAGACAGAATGCCACCCTTTCCAACCAGCCCAAGGGCCTACACGCTTAACTTTGGTAATGAGGGGGCTGTCACCCACACCGCCTATACCTCAAGCTCTCTCCTGCACTGCTTTTTCATAAACTCCCTATTTCCACATGGCTAATTCTTATGCAATACTTTAAGGTCCATTTTATGCCACCTTCCCTGTGAGGCCTTCACTGCCAACTGGCTAGAAATAACTTTATCCTCATGTTACCTTATTCCTTCCATGGAGCTTATAATTTACCATCTTATACAAAGTTCTCGGACAGAATGGATTTGTACAATTTAAGAAGCTTTTGACAGGCTAACATATCCCTAATAAGAGACGAGTTTATGTTCTAATCACATTTCTATTACTTTTTCAGGGTAAATTTGGGTATACAGCATAATAATAAATTTGAAATACTGCTTTAAACATTTCAAAGTTTATTAACAAATATTCTCATTTGATTCTTAACTGGGAAAGAAAATAATTTAACTTTACAAATGAAGACCCTGAACTTAGAAAACCCAAGTGCTTCTAGAAGCTAATAAGTATATTTCATTACCTAACACAGTGCTTGGCACATAGTAGGTATGGATCTGATGGTTAAACAAATGTCTGACCAAGGCCAACTTATATTCCTCCTCTCACTACTGCTCACCATCTTCACATACAGCGTGTCCCGAGTGTGTCCACCCACACCCCCTGGCCACTATTACTAGAGCATATGTCCACAGACTTCCGATGACCGTCATTTTTATTTTTCCGCCAAAGTATTTTCTCTGGATCTGACAGCAAGCTGGAAGTGCTGGAACGTTAATTAATACCCTCTGGAAGCAGGCAGCCCTCAGCTATGGAGTGACTATGCTATGGTGTAATGCCCCAGCTCCCTCGCTTCTTGGGTGAATAATTCTAAAGTATGTCTTCTACAATCAACAGAATTAAGCTTCAATTGCCCAGAACAGTAGCTGACTCACTATGCACCCTTTGCTACCTGCCTTCCCTACTCTCCTACTCAGGTTTACTTTACCTGCTAAGTAAACTAACTGAACTCAAACCTTTGTCTTGGGGTCTGATTCTGGGAACCCACATGCTACACTATAGGACAGGAAAGAATTTCTAGTTTGAGAAACCAAGGGTGAAAGTGAGGCATCATTTATAAATAATTAAGTATAATCACATTTTCCAAAGAGAAAACATTAACCAGCTGCTATTTGCTACTACGTGGTAAATAAATACATGAGTTTTAACCTGTGAATTTTCTGAAATGAAAAAGAAAGGCTTTAAAAAGTGCAAAAACCACTTTGAAAATCTATTGGGGAAAGTGCCATTTTAATACCCACTTCAGGCTTTAAATGTAACACCTTCCTCAGGCGCAAAGGTCGAGAAAAGTGAAAAATTTCACTTTTTTTCTCCTGCTCTTTTTGAAATAGAGTTTTAAAGGATGTGTGTGAGTTTGCATGTATGTGTGTGTTTGCATGTGTGCACGTGTGCATACGTGTGTGTGCATGTGTGTGACCATATGTTTTTCAATGAAGCCATCTATTACAAGCATTTCTAACCTAGTACTCAGATCTCCAGTCTTCAATAGGGCAAATACAAGTGGTTTCTCCCATATGCCAACATTTGATGTCACTGAGCATGTCTCTTCATTTATTCAAAATGTACCTGACACTTTCTACAGAGAATTACCAGGGTTTGACTGCACAGACAGAAAAATGAAAGACAGAAGAGTTGACCCTAAGGAGTTCCCAGTTTAGACGGGGAAACAGACAAATAGTTACCATTAAGGCTGACAAGTACTGTAAAAGGGGGTTCCAGAACTCAGGGTGTAATGGGGTCACAGAGGAAATACTCCTAACCTGGGTAGAGCAGGGAAGAGGGAATTAGGAACAGCAAAGATTAAGACTCTGACATGATATCTGCTCTAAATTATCATGGATGCCCACACCCAAACCACCATATTTTATATAAATTTTAAATATATATATTTTAAAAACACTTAGATGTACACCGAAATTAAAATAGCTTCTTTATAGATTTTCTAATGGCAAAATTTGGATACACTCATCAAAATTAATCTCTTTTCATTTTGTAGGGTGCTTCTGCTTGGCTCTGGAGAATCTGCCTAATGTTCCTTTTAAGGAATTCAGCACTAGTGTATAAGAAAGGATTCCAAAGATGTGAAATCTGAACTAAAACTTGAAGAAGAAAGTCAGGAATTCTCTAGATGGGCTTGAGGAGTGGAGAGAGGGTAGAGTTTTTCTGTCAGAAATGTGTAAACTATGGATAAGACTGTGAGACAGCCTGCATACACTCTTGGAATTGTAAGTAGATGAGTTCTCCCTACAAGATAGGAGCAGTTAGGTGATGTGGGAGTCTAAAGTACCAGGAAATGAGACTGGAGAGACTGGCAAAGGTCAGGTCATGAAATATCTTGTGTGCTAAAAAGTTTTTTGTGTGTTTTGTTATGTTTTATTTTGTTATGCTTTATTTTGTTATGTTTTATTTTGTTTTGTTCCCTATCGCTTTTTTAGAGGTATAATTCATACACCCTAAATTTCACCCTTTTAGTGTACATTTCAGTGGTTTTTAGTACATTCACAAAGTTTACAACCATTACCTCTGTCTAATTCCCAAACATCTTCATGACCCCAAAAGAAACCCATTAGTATCACACATTTCATTTCCATTAGTATCATTCCCCATATCCCCCCTTCCTAAATCTTCCCCTCACCCAGCCCTAGGTACCCACTAATCTACTTTCTTTCTGTATAAAATTTGCCTATTCTGGATATTTCATATAAATGGGATCATACCAATATGTGGACTTGGGTGCTGGCTTCTTTCACTTAACATAATGTTTTCAATACGTTATTACTTCTCCATGGCTGAATAATATTCAATTTTATGGATATACCATATTTTGTTTATTCATTCATCAGCTGATGGGCATTTTGGGTTGTTTTCACTTTGGGGATACTATGAATAAGGCTGCTATGAACATTCACACACAACTTTTTTTGCGGACATGTGTGTTCATTTCTCTTGGGTATATATCTAGGAGTAGAATTGCTGGGTAATATACAATATAAAATTCTATGCTTAACTTTTTTAAGGAAGTGCTTGACTGTTTTCCAAAGTGACAACATCACTTTATATTCTCACTAATGCTAAGGCATTTGAAGTCATCTAGAAGGCAATGGTGAGCCACTAAATGTCTTGATGTTGAATACATAGATATTAGAAAGGTCACTCTAGAAGTTGTAGGAGGATGATTAAAGGTTTTGGATAAGACAAGGGGCATAAAAAACAGTTAAGATCCTACTGCAAGTAGAGCGAGTATGAGAATATGATTAGATTAGAACCACGCTGGATGGGGAGAAGGAATTGGAATTGAAAAGGAAGGGACAGGAAAGGGAAAGAGCTTTTCATAAGCCCGAAAACTTAAACACCGAGGAAAATGAGGATAATAAACTTAAATGCTTAAAAGAGCAGGCAAATAATGAAAATAAAACATAAGATATAAACAATAAAGAGTGCTGGGGATTATAATAAAAAAGAAAGAACACATCCCAACTAAAGCAGGCAGAAGCAACTGAGCTTTAGCTCACTAATACTATGGAGAATACAGGTGCAATATTGTAAGATCTGCTTGTTCGGGAAAAGGAAAAATCTGGATTTTATGTTGAATATCCTGATTTTTAAATATTGCCAACAAATTCAATAATACTTTAAATTCTATTCAATATCAACAAAATATGTCTATGAACTGACAGTTTGTGACCTCCTTTACACAGAGTGAAAGGAACAATGACCCAAGAATGAAAGCATGCCCACAGTGAAAGGGAGGATTAAAGAGGCTCTCAGAAGGCTGAGGAAGGACCAGAGGCAGAGGAGGAAACCATAAGGGTGTGACATCCCAGAGACTCAGGGAAGATAACTTCCAAAAGGGGGAGTAAGAAGCTGTGAAATGGCACAGGGAGCCACTTCCCACCAGGGGCTAAAAGTGGACTTTAGGATTTGACAGAGATGAAATACAGGAAATTGGAAAAATATTTGGTAACTATGAGCAAAGCAGAAGGCTAAAAAGATAAATAATTTAGCTTTCTCTCTCTTCCCAAATTTTGTTTCCTTTGAAGGTCAACATTAGGTTTAATATCATATTGTGTGCTTCAAAGCTCTATTTCAATTTTTCAGAGAAGAGTCAGATGGACCCAATTGTATTTTTCTCCTCAGTTCATAGATACTGAACCAGGCCCGGGTATTTCTGGGGGAAAAAAAAATGAGGTCCTTTGTAGAAGTTTAGATCTCTTGATGCATGACCACTTATCTTTTCCGGCTTACAGTTATATACAGCAACTATTAATATGTCTTATAAACAAACAAAAAAAAAATTGTGGGAAATGAGTGTATATAGCGTTGGTTGTGTGTGACAGAGACCTAAAATAACAGTGGCTTAAACAAGATAGAGGTTTATTCCTCACTCACATAAAACTCCAAGCTGTTATGAAAGCTCTGCTCCAACAAGTCATCATTGTCCCGGGCCTTTTTTTAACCTTGTTGCTTTGCTATCTTTAGAGTGCTAGTCTCCTTGGCAAGGTCTGACATAGTGCACCACCGTGCTACAAATGAGATGAAAAAGGGGAAAGCACTGGTGTCCTTTAAGGCCCCACCTGGGAATTGCACAAATCACTTCTGCTTACAATCTATGGCCAGAACTTTGCCACATGGCATAATTCCTTGCTGAAAGGAAGACTGAGAAATGTCATCATTTTTCTGTGGGAGTCTATTGCCAGCTAACATTCAGGGGCTCTAGGTCTGAGGATGATGGAGGAAAGGATATTAGGAGAAACTAGCAGTATCTACCACAGAGTAGTAGTCAATTTTCTTAAGATTCTTTCCCTAAAATTCTATCAGTAATTTATATTTGAGTTCAGTTTTACAAAAGAATACAAATCTGGACTAACCTTTATGCTTAAATATTGGAAATGTAGCAGGGTAACACTGCCATAATTTTGGCTTCATGGTTTTGTTATTTATGACAGTTCTGAAGAAGAAAGTAAAAGTTAATTTTAATTTGTTCATACAAAATTATTTTCCTAAAGAATTCTAAAGCAAGTCTGGTCTTCTTGCCATGCTTAACAACTAGCTTTCAAAAGACTACATTAAATACTCAAATTGCAAAATAAAAAAATCATTGACATATTCCTACAACATATGGGTCTATACCACCTCAAGAATGCTTTTAAATTATCACAGTCAATTGTGCCCTTTCTGCCAGAAAATGTTTAAAGTAACAAGATTTATGTATTATAGCAAGTTATACTCCTGAATTTTGACATTTTAGTTTCATATTAAGAGTACTATATTTTATCATTCAAATAATAGACAGGATTAAAAATAAAATAGTTCACCAGCACATAGTTCATTTCATTAGTGCTTAATATGTAAACATTCTCAAGGAACTTCCATGAACTTCAGAACCTTCTAAACAAATATAAGAGAGATATAATTTAAAATATAGTAATTTATTAGCTGTTTTATATCAAGGGTATATTATTTCAAAGCTACTTGACTTCTAACATTCTTAAAAAAGAATCTAAGAAGAACAGGGTTCTACCCTCTAATAACATCTTTTATCCACTTAAAAATATGTGGATTATTATGTTCAAAATATTTAACTTCTTAATTATTACTACCTTGCATTAAATTTTTTTCTAAATGGCTATGGAAGTCATAAATCATCAAACATACAGGACCTAAACTGACTATTGAATTTAACTTTTTAATATATATTTTTTATTAGAGAAGTTGTGACTGTACAAAACAAACATACACAATGTGCAGAATTCCCATACTTCACCCCTCCACCAACGCTCTGCATTGCTGTGAAACATCTGTTACAGATTATGAAAGAACACCATCAGACTATTACCAGTAACTGTGGTCCATAGCTTACATTTGGTATATTTTCCATACATCTCCCATTATTAACACCATGTCTTAGTATTGTACATTTGTTAATAGTTCATGAGAGAACACTCTCATATTTGTACTGTTAACCACAGTAAATCTTCCACCACATGGTTCACTGTGTTATACAGTCCCATGCCTTAAACAATATATCCAAAGTAGATTCATTGTCTCTCACTTTCATCACAGAGTTATGCAGTCATCACTTCAGCAAATTTTTTATCGTTTTCCTCAGTACAAAAGAAAAAATCCCATATCCCCTATTATTGACCCTTAACATTGTTATAGTACTTTCCCTGACATTGATGCAAGAATATTTCAATATTGCTGTTAACTATAGTCCATAAGTTATATTGATTTTACTTTTCCCATGCATGACCATTTTCTTACCACCTTGTAATAGTGACATACCTTTGCTCTAGTTCATGGAAGAACATTCTTGTATTTGTACTATTAACCACAATGCTCATCCATCTCTGTTTTCACTGCATTACTGAGTCCCTAGATTATTCTCTAGCTTCTTGCAATTGACATTTATGTCCCTAAACTACCCCCTTTAAGCCACAATTCCATTTATAAACCAGCCGTGTTAGTTATATTCACTACAAGGTTACCATCAACTCTATCCATTTCCACACTTTCATAGCCAAGCTAATTAAAAATTATACCTACATTAAGCATCAATACCCCTTTTCTCAGGCCTCATCCTACATCCTAGTAACCTACACTCTAGGTTTTAATTCCATGTGTTTATTCTTCATGTTTAGTTCATATTAGTGAGACCATACAATATTTGTCCTTTTGTGTCTGACTTATTTCACTTAGCATAATGTCCTCAAGGTTCATCCATGTTATTGATGTGTACCAATTTCATTTCTTCTTATGGCAGCATAGTATTCCATCATATGTATATACCACATTTTGTTTATCCATTTATCAGTTGTTGGACACTTGGGATGGTTCAATAGTTGCAATTGTGAATAACCACCAGCAAGAACATCGGTGTGCAAATGTATGTTTGCAACACTGTTTTCAGTTCTTCTAGATATATTCCTAGTAGAGGGATTGTCAGATCATATGACAGTTCTCTATTTAGCTTACTGATGAACTGCCAAACTGTCTTCCACAGAGGCTGTACCATTCTACATTCCCATCAACAGTGACAGAGTGTTTCTATATCTCCACATCCACTCCAGCACTTCTTTTCTGTTTTTTTTAAAATAATGGCCATTCTATGAGTTGTGAGATGATGCTTCTTTGTAGTTTTAATGTTCATTTCCCTAATAGCTATGATATTGAACATTTTTTCACGTGGTTTTTCACTACTTGTACTTCCACTTTGGAGAAATGTCTATTTTTTATTGGATTGCTTGACCTTTTATTGTTGTATTCTATGATCTCTATGTAGCATGGAAATGAAAACCTTATCAGATATATGGTTTCCAAATATTTTCTTCCATTGAGTTGGCTACCTTTTCACCTTCTTGACAAAGTCCTTTGAATCTCAAAAGTGTTTAAGTTTGAGGAGGTACCATTTATCCATTTTTTCTTTTGTTGCTCGTGCTTTCAGTGTAAGGTTTAAGAAACCATAACCTACCACCAGGTCTTAAAGATGTTTCCCTATATTTTCTTCTAGGAGTTTTATGGTTCTAGCTTTCACATTTAGATCCTTGATCCATTTTGAGTTACTTTTAGTGTAAGGTATGAAATAGGGGACCACTTTCTTTCTTTTGGATATGGATATCCAGTTCTCCCAGCACCATCTGTTGAATAGACTATTCTGCCTCAGCTGGGTGGGATTAACAGCCTTGCAAAAATCACTTGACCACAAATGTGAGGGTCTGTTTCTGAAATACCAATTTGGTTCCATTGGTCTATATATCTATCTTTATGCCAGTATCATGCTGTTTTCCCATTGTAGCTAAATCATATGATTTAAAGTCCAGAAGTGAGAGTTCTCTACTTTCATTCTTTATTTTTAAGATATTTCTGGCTATTCAGAGCCCCATTATCCTTCCAAATAAATTTGATAATTGGATTTTCCATTTCTTTAAAAAAAAACGTTGTTGGAATATTTATAGGGATTGCATTGAGTCTATATATGAATTTGGATAAAACTTACAGCTTAATAATATTTAGTCTTCCCAACCATGAACATGGAATATTCTTAATATTTAGGTATTCTTTTATTACTTTTAGCAATGTATTATACTTTTCTGAATACAAGTGTGTTACATCCTTGGTTAAATTTATTCCTAAATATCTGACTCTTTTAGTCACTATTGTAAATGGAATTTTTTTCCTGATTTCCTCCTCAGATTGCTCATTACTAGTGTGTAGAAACATTACTAATTTTTGCATATTAATCTTGTATGCTGCCAC
>PVKH010012130.1:0-17422 GCA_004027955.1 Chaetophractus vellerosus | reverse complement strand
TTTGAAAATATACAAGGACATAAAAAATGTCTGTGGCACAACACTCATGTTAAATAAAGCTCAGTATTTAGCAGGAAGAAAAACAAGAGAGAGATGACAGTCAAGAAAGAGGAAGAACCTGTTATGAACCCAGATGCCCAGGAAAACCAAATGTACAAAGCTCAACCTTCACACTCACCTTCTCCTGTCAGTGTTCTGAAAAAGAAACTAACTTTCTGGAATTAAAAAAGGTAAAACAGTTATATGGCTGAGCCCATTATCACGGGACTGTTTCTAAACAAAAGAGGTATATAGCAATTTAATCGCATCTTCTATAAACCTTCGCCTGCATGTGGCAGTGCCAGGGGCCCATTCTGTAACACTGTTCCCCAATGCCAATGTTATGAAGGGACCTTGTTTTACCCCCAGGGTAGGCAGAAGAAGTGAATTTTCCTGTTTAAAAATATTATATTTTTAATATTGTGTCTCCAGCAGGAACAGGGAAAATGTTCAAACTCTTGAAGTCTCTCTATTCCACTGAGGACTGAATGAGAATAACTTGGCTTGAACACTGACCAAGCAGAAAACTCTGCAGGAGGATGAAAGGACAAAATAATGCCAGTGGCTGTGAGGAGGAAGAACTATGAGGCTCTGGGACGGGCTAAGGAAACATGTCATCTAAATCCCTTCCTTGGTGACTCCTGAGGGTGTTAGCAGAGAAGGTCTGGGTGTAGCCTGGAGGCAGGGAGGAGGCTCTCTGGGCTGAGTGGGCAGGGCCCACTGTTAGCTACTGCATTCCTGACACCTGGAACAGTGCTTGGCACTTGGTGCCCACTGCCTCCTTGTTAAATGAATGAATGAACCTCCAGAAATCCCTCTCGGCTCCATGGTTAGCACTCACTTGCCACGGCTGCAAAGCCACCAGAAACATTCAGTCAGGGCAAGCTCTGTCTCTTGACCTCAGTCTGTCCCCCGTCAGGCTCCATTAATTTTCACAAGTCCTGACAGCTCTAACGTTAATACTCACACTTGCTGATGGAGCCACACAGCAGGTTCAGACTGCTACCTTCTCCTCTGAAACTCATGCATTAGGGTTTCTTCCATGCTTGCAATGGGAAACCAAGTCTAAGAAATATTAAACACAGAAAACTATATTACAATAATATCAGGGCTGAGCCAGAAACCCAGGAGAAAGCAAGGAAATCTGAGCAAAAGCCCAGTGGTCCACTGTAGGAATTAAGGCTAGTGTGAGAAGAAGACACAGCTGAAAGAGTCACTCCTCTTCAAACTCCATTTTTAAAAAAATCACCAAATCCCAAGCAGACCCCCACTGGACCTGAGCAGTCGCCAGCATATTGTACAGATGGCGCCAACGTGAGGGAAAAAGGCCGTTAGTACCTATAATCCTTAAGGACGATATATTCAGAGATCTGATTGTTGCTCAGCAGCTACTTGTCTGTATGCATTGATGTCTCAACCATGACATTATTCTAACATAACTTTTTCTGACTTAGAACACATACACACACGCTCACACTCATACAGTTTTAAAGACAATCATGGGGTAGTAAAAATGAAATAACATTCTCATCTCCCAACTGACTATCTCTAAGTTGCCACCCAGACGGATGCAGCATGGTCTAAATGTGAAATTGGTGATAGCTGTCCACTGAGACTCAACTCCATTTTCACTCTGTCATTACTATCTGGCCAGATAACAGGAACCATAAGAGTCTGTTCCACTGTTTCTTTTGTCCAACCTCTTCCTAACAAATGAGGGCTTTGGCTCGTTGAGAAAGATTTATACCATCTTCTATAAACTTGGTCTGACAACCAGATTACCTTCTTAAGACCCTTCGATCTACTTCCTTAAGCTTCAGAAAACTGGATCCAAATCAGGGATCCATTGGATAGACACACAAACTAGTAAAGACATGTCTAGTCTCCTCTCAATCAGCTGTGTGCACGCCTATATCACAGGAGCTTATAGGAATTTAGGAATAGATGGCATAATGGAAACAGCCTTTGGGGGGCTTTGGAGTCAGATTTGGGATCAAGTTCTTGGTTCTGTCACTTATAATTGTACAACCGATCTTCCATGTGGATATAAAAATGAAGTGAGATCAGTAAAGGACATAATACCTAATACAATACTTGATACACAAAGGGTGATTATTATTGCTATTTTTATCCTGTCTTCTGTTTTTCACTGTAACTTCCTTCATGATAAGAGCCCTATCTCATACCACCATAAAAGAGTAGTCAATTAATACCTTAAATAAATTAGTAGTTGTTGGTTGACAATGTTTATGGTGAGCTAAAGAATATGTTGTGTTTTTCCCCACATAGGTCTTTAAAAAGCAACTGAAAAAAAGGTGTTCCTTCCAGCAATAACTATAAAATAAGTGGCAATTATTCTACTGAATAATTAGAGGAACAAATACAAGTACTATGTGTTTGCATTTTAAACCATTAAGTATGGTAAAGATCAAATTAAACAAAAATAACACAAGGCATAAAGGCCATATGCTTCAAAAGAAATAATTTTAGAGGCTTGTTGGATCCATCCCCCTTAACCCTCCAAATAGGAATGAAAAATCTCTTCTCATAATAACTACTATTATTTTTGCATGCTGAATAATGTTTAGACAGATGAATGCAGGATTTCAGTGAGCAATGATTCCGAGGGGCCGGGCTGCAGAAGCCAGAACTGAGGGTTGACAGTGGAAATAAAATCTCTGCTTTAACAGTGCCACTGGGGCTAGATGAAAATGGTCTTCTAGAACTTGATTAAAACTAAATTGAAAAAGAACATATTTGGCTAATATTACATTAGACTAAAATATAGAAATGAACCCTAATACTCTCGAAATCTAATAAGAAAACGCCATCTCAATTTCCAAACTTTCAAAGCATCTTCTTTAAATGCATCACAGATCAATTTACATGGTACTTTTGCCAATAAGCAAAACCAAATCACAGGTTCCAATTGGCTTATATTGGAAAGTGTGAGAGCAAATGCTAGAAAATGCAATTACTGCAAACAAACTCCATTTTCTCCCCTCTGAAGGGAATTTCAGGGAATATTTTACTGCCATCAAATAATATTTCTGAAGGCATCAATACACAATTCTATTTTCTTTTCAAAGTCCCCACTCACTGCATAATCTAATCCACTCTACAGAATATTTTGAAATTTAGAGACGAGCCTACAAAACTGGATATTACCTTGCACACACATGCTATATCAATTTTAATAGTATGCACTCTGGACGGGAAGCTGCAGAGAGGGAAATGTGGGCTCCAATAAAGTTGACTTTTCCCATTTTATAACTCAAAAATTTTAATGAAGGCGTTCAAGGATAAAACTTAAAAAGAAACTTCTCAAGGAAGGTTGTTTTGATCACTAATGACAGTGACGAGATGAGGGGGATGGAGAGCACATTTATTTCCTCCTCTGTTTTTTTGTTCCCCCCACCCTTCAATTGGCAAATGTTTGCTTTTAATGAGAACTCCACTTAATCAGAAGCTACTAAGAAGACTTCCTGATGGGTGTGAGCTCATGAAGACTCCTTTCAGATAAGGGACTGATTCTAATAGAACACCAGTTCCAACAGTCTCTGACCTCTCTCCTTGAAAATAAAATCGTGCATGGTCTAAGACCATCCACAAGCCTCCCTTCTGGGATGAAGTAGCACAAAGTATGTAGTATAATTTCTCAAGAGGAAAAGATTCTGGAAAGTCCACCATGGCCCTCAGGGCCCAAGGTTCCAGGAAGTAAATCAAATTAAATAAAAACAACACAAAGTATAAAGGCCATATTCTTTAAAAGAAATAATTTTAGAGCTATTTCACTTCTACATTTTCATTCCTTACCCATAGTTTTCTTGATCTAGACCACAAAATCTTATAGTTACAGCTCAAGAGATAAACATATACTGTTTTCCTTAATCCATGTTTTTCCATAAGTAGTATGCTTAAAGCATTAAGAGTTCTTTAAAGTTCTCCTTTAAATAATTCAATAAACTATTTTATGGAATCCGGGTAATCAAGTCGCAGTTGGAGAGCATACCATGTCTGTTGAACACTGTTACCAGCAAGACAGCAAAACAGAAAAAAGAGCAGAGGCAGTCCTTGTTCCAGCAGACGGTCTCAGTTCTGGGACGTTCAAAGTCAGGCGAACACACACTGCCTTTGTTCATTAAGGTGCTTGCCTGTTTCTCTCCTTTATCATACACATCAATGCCCCCTGATGCTGCACGGTGTTTCACCCACTTTCAATCCTTCCAGATTCTCTAGGATTGCCTACAGAAAAAAAGGCTAAACTCCCTGGTGTGGTGTGTAGAACTCTGTGATTTGGCCCCTGCCAGCCATTCCATTCATACCTGCGGCCCTGAACTTGCCAGATGCTTGCAGTTCACAGAATGAAAATTTGTCTACAGGTCTCTCTCTCTCTCAGGCGACTATGGGACCTCAGGAGGGTTCAGGCTATATTCTATTCATCTTTGTATTCCCAGAAGACTTCAAGAATTATTTATTGAATGAAGAAATAATTCTATCCTAGCTAAGAGTCATGTGAATACAAGTAGGTAATGCTTCAATTTTGTATTCAAGGTGGTTTATATGTTACCAATTCTATTTTTATTTTATCATAGGATGGCACCGACTATATACTTTACCAAGGTAGACTATTCATTTGCTATTGCAAATCTTAATCAGATTTCTAAAATCTGTAATAAGGGGTAGAATTTTCTGTTGAGGGAGTTTAGTTGGGGCAAAGAAATTGGACTGCACATAATAAAGACTCAATATTTGTTGACTGTATGAACAAATGAATGGATGAATAAATGACTGAACGGACGATAAACACCCACACAAATAGCATGTTGCAATTTCAAAAGAGAGAGGAACTGCTATTACTGTATGGTTAGCCTTACTCATTTAAAGATTTTTCTAGTCTTTGTTCCCAGGATTTAGAAGCTCAGAGGAGATAATCAATAGGTGGGAGTTAATGGAACAGCCATTCATTATTTGAGGAAGGTGCCTGTATTTCTTCGTTGTATCCCTTCATTTGAAAGTGTTCACCCCTAGGTCTCCCAGGCAAATTACTGCTGTTTTGACAAGCTGACTATGTAGATGCCACTCTTTAGAAATGAGCCTAAGGCTTGTGTCCAAACAGGATGCTCACATGTGCATATTCTCAGGCCCCCAAGTCATTGGGTCAGATGAAAGAATCCATGCTGATTTATATGAGGGGTCAGTCGATCTTTCCTTTTGTTTCCGACAGAAGATCCAGAGGCAGGAGGATGTTCCTGACCTCTCATGGTCTAATTCCAGGCTCATGGAAATTCCAACCTAGGAGAGTCCTCGGAGATCAGAATCATTCCTGCCATGGAATGGGAAACAAAAACCAGCAAGGCTAAATGACTCCTCTAACGTCACCTAATTCGTTGGTTGTAACACAGAACCCCTGATAGTGCAAACAAATCTGCTTCTCCATCCTCTCTCTTAAATAGACTCAAGAGTTTTTGAATCTAAGACAGTTTACATGATTTGCTTTACAGATCAGGAAATTGAGGTTCACAGAAACTGAGAGGTTTTTCTGAAGTCTGTGACTACAACACGTATCCTGATTGCTAAAATCAATCTGCCAATACCTGCAAGTACTATCCAATACATCCCACGCTTATGGTCACTAATTTCTTCATAGCTCATCATCCCTCATTCATGCTCAAATTTCATTGTTGGGATATTCCTTCCTGTTGCTTTTTTTACCTCTATTATTATCATTTCAGGTAATTTTCTTTCATTTGACCCACAGAGGGCATCCGTTTAGCCACCCTGAGGGTCTTTAAGTGTGAACCTGAATCAGAGAGTAGCTTAAGACGATAGGAATGACCACTCTGGAGCCAGCTGTCATCCTTCCAAACTTTTCTTCTGTTTCTTAAACTACTGCTGAGGCAACTTTGATGAAACTCAATGGTAAAGATTTTCCACGATGCTAACGTCTCTCTTCTTATTTCTTTGTTCCCTCAGTAGCTAAGGGGTTACATTTGCTTACTGTGAACCAATGTGGCAGTTATTTTCATATTAAATACCAAGGCAGTTTCTCAAAGTTCTGAGCAAAAGATTTTCTAGATTTATATCTTCTTATTGGAGGCTCATCTCAACCACAGTATTTCATTTCTGCAGGCCTCTAAGTACCTGCGTTCCCATTGCACAAAAGGACCACCTTGTTTTTCCCTGGAATTATTCTTGTCCAAGTGGGAGCCAAAGCCAGGACCATGGAAGATCATGGAATCTTACATGCTGGAAACACAAGTCAAACTTCTTTGAAAAAGACTTCCTTTGGAGGGTTTTGACCAGGAACTGGAGGATGGACACACTGTTAGGAAAATAAGGTATTTTTATAGAGTCTTATATTATTTTCCGTGAGAATTCCAACCACTTCTATTCAAACCCTTTCAAAGCTTGCAATGCTGATCCCATACTAGAAAGGTTGGCCCAGATAGCAGTTCTTGAGTTAAAGCATTCTTACTGTTTAACTCTACCATGTCACATTTAACGTTCAACTGTACATTCTCAGATTTACCCACTTTGTGCTTTAGCTCTCTTATTCCTCACTTTTCTTTCCCTTTTGGCTTAGTTCAAGGATCATGCAATATCGGGTCTTAATCCAATTTCCTAGTCCAGCAGCCTTGGGGAAAAGAAGCCCCATTAGATCCCATTCATTATGCCTCAGGCCTTCTGAAAAGTCAGGATGAGATCTGATAGTGAAATAGGGAGCCCAAGTGCCCATGAAATGATCAGTCTTTCTACAACACCCAACAAATATACCCTGACATCCTAAGAGGTGTTTGGTGATGGGAATACAGTGATGTACAAAACAGAAAAGGGCCTCTGCCTCTATGCAGCTTATACTCCGATGGGAACGACATACAATAATGAAGTAAATACTTAATAACATAACTGGTAAAGGCTAGGAAGGGAATTACAGATGCTGTGAAATAACAGAGGAAACCTACTGCAATGTGGTGGTTAAGGAAGGCATCTTTGATGGGGATCAGTCAAGGTTTTCTGTCTGCTTAGCCCTCTATAAATAATGAGTAAGAATGCATAAGAAACAGACTTCTGTGATCATGTCACATAATTTAAGGCAGGAAGCACAGGCATGCACACACACACACACATCAGCAATGGTTAGAGCAGGATACCAAGAACATATTTCCTCTAAAATCTCAATTTCCATCAGAACATTCAGACACTGTGAACTTCTATGTTGCGTAGTTATAAATTAACTAGACAATATATTTTTAAAATCTACCCTTAGAAAATCATTCTAATATGTGCTTATTCAAATTCCTGCCCTAGTAAGGTGAGCATACTAAGGGGCTAATGTTGAAGCAACTGTGTACAAGGCAAAAATATACAAGACTGGGCTGATTGTGCCCAGATCCCAGGAACATTCCCTTAAAGTCAGTTGTTGTCTGGGAGTGGTTTGGGGCAGTTCAACAAAGTTCACATGTTAGCTTATTTTCTTGGGTACTATCTTTGTCTCCTTAAAAAAATCTTAGTATGAGGAATTGAGGTTTACCTAAACACAATGGCTTAAAAAGCAGGCAGTAACAACTGCACTGAATAACCTAGGAGAGACCTAGTGGAGAAGCTAGCCTCATGATTAGGTTCTGTTCCTGGTTCCAGGATTCCCTTCTGTGGTCATTCCGCTTGGCCACCACTGACTTTCCGTATTCTGTACATGTAGCCTCCAATGTTCAGGGGCCTTATTAGGATTTTTCTCCCAGCTCTCCAAAGATGACCTAGACAGTGGCATGTAAGAAGTTTTACCACCCTCTCTTGGCCCAGAAGAAGACAATTTTTGATTGGTGGGACAATCAGTGTAAAGGGAAAACTATGTTGAAAGATAATTTTATGAAGAAGCTTGAACTTTAAAAAAATTGGAAATGTATTTGCTACAGTTGAAGACAGGTTGAGTAGGAACAAAAGGCAAAGTTCTGTCTCTTGGCAGCCCAGTCCTAGGCCCCAGGGCCCTTAGAACACAGATGAAAAATCAATGCCCTAAAAGTTGAACTGTGCAGCCTACAGGAACCCTTTTATTATAATAAGGCCCGAGACAGCTACTCTAGGGCAGTGGTTCTAAAACCTGCCCAATTTTCTGAATTATGTAAGAAGTTAAAAAAAAAAAAAGATTCCAAGACTCATCTTGTGAGATACAGAGTCTCTAGATCTGAGTGGTGAATGGCCTTAAGGAAAAATATTATCTTTTTTGCACTTCAACTTTTTTCTTTGGTTGTTTTTTCTATGCATCTTCTGGTGATTAGTTAAGATCTCCATGGCCAACATTACTCTAGAATGGATGCCACTCAGGCTCATTTGATTCTAATCCAGAGGCAGGGATCCTCAGTCCACTCATACTTAAGTCCAGTTGATCTATGTGGGGGCTTGGGATCCAAACAGTTAGAATCAAACAATGCGGTCCCCCCCCCCGGGTATTGACTTCTGTACATATCTCTCTTTCAGGGGGCTTAGCAGAGGATTTTTTGCCACCCAAAATTGGGAGGGTGGTGTGCAAAGTTTGACCAAGTGTCTTTCCATCTCATGATGACCAAGTGACGGCAACAACTAATTAGTTGAGATTATTGAAAGGACACTTTCTGTATTATCTTCAGGAATCACAACCCGCCAGCTCTAAATGAGTAAGAGGCAGAGACGATTAAGTAGGGCCAAACAGTCATTCAACAATGCCCAATGATGGGTTCAGCCTCTGTAACCTTTAGAATTTGACTACATGATGGGAATCTGTAACCTTACTAGAAGCCTCTCTTCATGTCTATTATATACGGCCAATATATAGGGCTTTAAGACATGGGCAAAAGTTAAAACAGGAAAAGGTATAAAAGAGAGAGAAAGAAAAAGAAAAAAGTGAAAATGTTCAAGATGAAAACAGAAAACAAGGTGATATGCATGAAATTTTAAAATATTATGCAAGGTTGTTGTCTTAGTCACTGGCCAAGCCATGCCACAGCAGCTGTCCCCTGAATCATAGTATACCATGTGGAATGGACTCCATTCTAAAGTAGTAGGCTTCAAGGTGCCATGCCAAGACGCTTCATTATCTGATTATAAGGAAGATGCTGCTGGTAGCCCACTCAAATCCTCACCCCACTCTCTACACTCAGCTTTCCTTGATAGTAGAACCCCTAGGCTTGTTTACATATCCATCCTCCTCTAGGAAGCCATGTGCTCAAAAACGTGGGCCTAATCTTAAACCCCAGTAAGTAGTTCTTTAGTTGGTAATGCTATGTCCCTTGCCAATGACTAGTTTAAGGAGGCATGTGTCACCCAATCCTGGCCAATGAGACATGAGGGGCAGTATGCCAAAGAGCTTCTGGGAAATCCTTACCACCTACATAAAGAGACGTCATGGAAGGAATGGTCCCTCTTTTACCCATAACATTGTCGTGCTTTCATGTTATCCTGGAACTTTGGCAGTCACTCTCGAACTTTTAATGATAAGGTCAATATGTGAGAATAAGAATTCTGAAAGAATCTAGGGTTCTGATGTCATTTTTGGATCCCTGAACCACTGAATCCTGAAAAATTACTTATTCCATGACTTTTTGTTATATGATATAATAAATCCTTTGAAGTTTAAGCCATTTTGTTTCTTGTAACCTCCAAACATTTAACTCACTATGTTTTACATACCATATGCTTAATTAATAATATTTCTCCCAAACAAAGCTATTTCTATACCTTCTTCTCTAACTTATAATAGCCTGGCAAGAGATTCTGATTCATGATTTGCTGCCTCTGGAAACAATACTCAGAATCCCTCTGAACAGTATCAAATGAAGATGGCAATTATGAAAATTAGAACCAACATCTATGACACTGATCCTCTGTTAGGCAATGTCCTAGAAAACTTTATACATTAGCCTACTTAATCCTCATAACCTATGAGGTAAGAACTATTATCCACTTTTACAGATGAAGTAACTGATGCACACAGAGGTTAAGATGAAAAATATGGCTTTGTTTAAGGTAATGAGCATGTGATGCTTTGAAGCTGTATGTACCCCAGAAAAACATGTTCTTAAATTTAATCTTTTCCTGTGGGTGTGAACCCATTGTAAGTAGGACCTATTGATGAGGTTACTTCAGTTAAGGTTTGACCCACCTCAATCAGGATGGGCTTAATCTTACTACTGGAGTCCTTTATAAAAGAATGAAATTCAGACAGAGAGAGAAAAATCCACAGGAAGCATGAGGCTGGACACTGAAGGACCCTGGAAGAGAAGAGAGAGGGCAGAATATGGCACCATGTTCTTTGCCATGTAACAGAGGAACCAAGGATTGCTGGCAGCCAGCCCCAGAATGCCAGTCTTCAGGAAGAAAGCATTGCTTCGATGACACCTTGATTTGGACTTTTTTTTTTTTTGCCTCAAAACATAAACTAATAAATTCCCATTGTTTAAACACTCATTGATTTCAAGGTATTTATTTCAGCAGCCCAGGAAACTAAAACAGAGTACATGCAGCAGACATCTCTATCCTCAGCATTCCATCTTGTCATCAGCTAGAACTGTGGCAGTGAACTGGCCACAAGAGAGTCACATTAAGCATCACTTATTAGGACCCACCAGTAGAGAAAGTAATAAGATTCCAGGAATCTGACTTTTTAGCCAGCTGCCTGGAAGGGCCAGGTGAGCAGCCAGGTTTAGGAGGTCAGAACTAGGAAATAGAGAAAACTGAGCTGCCCAAGGGTGAGGAGTCTGAGATTTAGGGGATAAAATAGGGTAAAATTAATTGGCTGGTTTCTATGGTCTACTAACTCCTTTTCAAGTAGGTGTGCAAAAAGCTTCAGAAGTTAACTCTCATCAGAGTGGTTAAGTAACCTTAATTCTTTATAGATTAGGATCATAAACCAAAGTTAATTTGCTTCCTAAATCCTACAGGCTCTGAAAGGGTGTGCATGCTTCCTTGTCTTTTCTGGACCATTTTTTTCATGTCCTAGTCCCAACATGCCTCTCAAACATGCCATGAACTGCCTGCAATGGACACTGAACAGCTTATATTGGAAAAGAAATTTTAAAATCCCACCATGCCAAAGTCACAGTAATTTCTAACAGAGATATTGGAACTTTCTAACAGAGATATTAGAAAGTCCAGATTCATCAGAAAGATTTAAAATAAAACAAGCTTACATTTTCATTATGGCAATTATCTGTCTACCATGGTCAGAGTACATGAGTATCACCAAAGTTCAATGATGCTGATCCAGAACAGCAAATGCATGGCCTACAGTAACCACACCCCCATCCTACAACATGGCAGACACTGCTAACCAATCATAACTCTTTCCCACTGAGTCTGGATGTGGCACACAAATCCTTTAACAAAGTGCTCCAGGGAGCCACTCTCAATAGATAAGGGTAGGGTAAGGGTTGACAAATATAATGAACTTTACCTCTATACCTGTGCTGAAACCCCTCAGAACAGGAGTAAAAATTAAGCACTCTTACTTCTAGAAGAAAAATAATATCATGTATTCATTTTCCAGACACCCTTCTGGGGTACCCAAATCTCATTATTAATATTTCTCTAACTTTATTTCTTGGTCATAGAGGGCACTTTAGATAAATGTTTACTGAATTCAATTGAATTTTTTCCTACTACTTTAGCATTTCCCCAACATGAATATTAAACTCAGCAGAGACCATAACGCCCTGGAACCAAAACAGTTAATTACCAAGTCACCAAGGCTGAAGCAGGAGGAACAGCTTAGGAACTGCCCATTTCTCTTGTAATAAAGAAAATAAAGACAGCAATTCTAAGAACATTTATTAACCCCCCAGTATGGGTAATTGCCATCAGATGTGAGTCTGTCAGTCTTGCATTAACATAAGCTACTGCATCGTGGTTTTCAATGGCACGTAATGCCCATGATACTGTAGATAAGTGCTAACGCTGAGTTTTGAGAACCAAGCCCTGTGTCCAGCAAATGCTTTTAAAAGAATTTCACTCTCAATGGTTGCCTGCCCAGAAGAAATTCATTTTATGTTTAAAAAAAAAAAAAGAAGAAAAAGAAAAAGAAAGAAAGCAAGGAGGAGGCATTCTATTGAGCAAGCAGTTTCTTAACTCATTTTAAAATAACCTCATATTCACAAACAATTTCTTCAATGGTGGGACTGTGGAAAGAGACTTTGTATGGTTTAGCGGTATGCCCCATTCTATATTAATGTACGACATAAAATAAGGGAATGGTGATAAAAAAAAAAGAAAGGCTTTATAATAGTCAGGACACGCCAACCAATTTTAAATTGAATTACACAGCCTGCTAATCTTTATGATGGGATAAAATTTCTTTCAACATTATACATTATATAAAATTTGCAGCACTTCTCCCATCCTACTTCTTGAGCTGATACCCCCACACATACCTCCTCAGTGATAAAGCTTCTCTTCAACCCCAAAAGCATTGTTCCTATTGACTGAGAAGGCAGGGCATGGCTCTGTGCAAGCTTTCATTTTTATAGCTATTGTTAGTTGGTGCGCATCTATATTTCACAACAGGGCATACACAAACAATATTATGAATACTGGCCATAATTTCCTAAAACCATAAGCACAGATTTTTAAAAAATAGGATTCAAATACAGGTATCTTGTAAAAGAGCTTTTGAATACTAACAATATAGAGCTTTGTTAAATTTTAAAAATGGATGGATGTTTATTTTATTTGATGAAACAGCCACACATCAGAAACTCTGAACTGTCCAAGTCTAGAAGAGGAAGTAACCCTGTTGAGAGTATGAACCTGTCTGTCTGGGCTATTTTCTTGCTCATTCTGTGTCTCTCTCTTTAGGTGATGGAAGGTACTAATGAGAAGGGAGAGAGCTTGTTCTCTGAGCATGGACAGCCTCAGACTTCAACTCCTCTAACCCTGAAGAACAGAACTGAAAAAGGACAGCACATGCTGCCTTGACAAGCTTCCTGATCCTTCTTCCTCCTGGAGTGAGAAACAGAGCTTCCAAATTTACCTTACTAAAACCATGTATAAAATAACTCTAAGAGACTTGACCTTTCTTAAAATTTAAGTTCCTTCCTGATACATTATACTAAGTCTACTATGAAATCTTATTCTGTGATGAATTTTGTCTTGTTTATAATAAAAATGAAAGGCACATTCATATACATTGACTTGTGAACAACAAATTCATGATCTCTATTACTGATCCATATAGGAATTTTTAAAAATAGTCACCTGTTAGGCAGAGAATGAACAACATTCTTGCACATAAGGATAAAATTTAGAGCCAAGAATTACTAAAAGGGTCTATGACAAATTATAACCTACAGAACAGCTTCCAGGAATCATACATGGTTTCTGTTTTAGACCTTTCTACACATCCTAGACACTCTCTCTGACACATACTGACCGCTGTCTTCAGTGCGCTAAGCGCAGTCAATGGCTACCTCTGGTGACACCCATGTATTCCCTCCCACAAGTGAAGTGGACAATGTATCAGAGCGACTTGCATTTATTCCCAATCCAGTGTTATGCACACTGTACTTTTTACTGTAATTATCTAATGTAATTTTATGTTTCTTAAAATGACTAAATATGAGTGGTTAAGAGAATGTATAAATTTGCTGTTGTATAAGGAGCAAATGACACCACTTTAAAAAGTGGGGGGAAAATCATAAAAAATCTGTGCTGTCCTCGGATGGTTTCAAAGCATCTTTACATTCTTACTCATCAGTAAGCAAACCCAAATGGGAAAACCTGTAGATATAAATTACAAGAATGGCAACGCTGAGGTCTAATGCCTGGGTCTGTATTTAAAGGAATGGCTTTAGTGCTACCTCAGAAGACCAGCCAAAGCATGCAAATCTGGATGCTTCTAGTTAAACTAAAAATATTTAAATATTTATGGGTTCCCACTTTAACTGACATTTTTGATTCGCTGATCACTTTCCAGTCCCTGCCACACTGGTAAGAGGGCTTTTGCTAGAGTAGAACTGTATATGCACAGGTTGTGAAGGCAAAAGTCATGCTTTTCCATGGCCCCTAATCCTTACAAGGCTCAAAGAACAAAACATCCAGAAGCAAAAATCAGAAAAGGCAAATGTGTATTTTTGTTTCTACTTTGATAGGAGAATGATTTTACTCACTTTCATAGTTTTAAAGATTCATTCTTTAATTCATTTGTAAGTCACTTTTAGGCTTCCCTGCTATGTGGTTACATTGCTTTATGAAGCCAGGCTTTCTATGAAGACTGGATTCATAAAATGAAAACCATGCAATGAAAAAACTAAAACATCAGTCTGGTTTCCTAAAGCCTCAATAAACGCATGCACGACAGCTGATTAATCTAGCGTTCCTCTAGTAGCACTAGTACTATTAGTACTACCATCACCACCTTTCACCACCCATAAAACTATTACTATATGCCATTGGTTGGTTATAAATTCCAAACTCAGGTGATCAAGGAGACATGTTTGGGCTGTGTTGTGCTGTGGGCACTAAATCTCAAAGGTCTGTAAGTGAAGGACTCAAAATATCATTCTCAACATTTTACAGAGAAATCAAAGCTCAGAGGTTATATGTTTTATATACAATAATTAGATGGCTGACCTCCTACGCAAGTGTAGTCTCCACAACATAAAAAGAAAGTTTACTTCTCAACCTTATTTCAATACTACAGAGAAAATCACATGGATAGAAGATAAATGATATTCACATAAAAGGCAGAAGAGATATAACATTGTGTAATTGGACAACTTTACTTTGAAATTAGAAGGGAAAAAATGTGCTCTTTCCTTTCTACTCCTGAAATTTGAACAAAATCGATTAAAAAAAAAAACCAAAAAAACACTGGGGGCGGGGGTGAGAGAATTTGCTTCAATTTTATAATACATGCAAAATTTCCTGCAGCAACATCTAAATCTGGTAGATCAATAATGCATGTTATAGTTAGCTACTTAATTATTCATTTTGGATTTACTAAATAGGGTTTTAAAACGAATTCCAGATGTGAAAAGAGATCGGAAATACAGACAGCATAAACAAAAATTAAAGTCATTTTCCCCAATGTATTTCTTTTCTGGAACATCATAAAAATCTCCCAAGTTTCCAAATTAGAGACATTTAGATTGAGGAACTTTATGACTTTTTTTTAAGATTATGCGTGTTTACGCATGTTTAAGATTGTGCATTTTTTAAGATTATTCATGATTCAAAAATCAAATGTCCTAAATAGCCCGTGTTTCAAAATATTATATGAAAATATCTAAAGAACACAAGGTAACAAATAAAAATGAAAAGGGTTTAATATCCATGACATATAAAAAGATCATACAACTCAACAATAAAAAGACAAATTACCTGATTAAAAAAATGGGCAAAAGACTTGAAAAGACAATTGCCCAAAAAAGAAATACAAATGGTGAAAAAAAAACATGGAAAAATGTCCACCATCACTAGCGATTAGGGAAATGCAAATCAAAACTACAATGAGATATGATTTCACACCTATTAAACTGGCTGCTATTAAAAAGTCAGACAACTGTAAATGTTGGAGAGGATGTGAAGATAGGCATGCTTATTCACTGTTGGGGGAATGTAGAATGGTGTAGCCACTGTGGAGGACTGTTTGGCAGTTCCTAAGGAATTTGAATACAGACCTGCCATGTGACCTGGCAATACCATTGCTAGTTATATACCCAGAAGAACTGAGAACAGATATATGAATAGACATCTGCACACTGATGTTCATAACTACGTTATTCAAGATAGCTAAAAGTTGGAAACAACCCAGGTGTCCATCAACTGATGAATGGATAAACAAATTGTGCATACACATGATGGAATATTATAAAGTTGTGAAGCATATAACAACATGGATGAACCTGGAGGACATTATGCTAAGTGAAGCAAACCAGACACAAAAGCACAAATACTGTATGACTGTGCTATTATGAACTAAATATATTATACAAACTCATGGAATTAATAATTAGAATGTAGGTCACCAGAAAATAGAATGAGGGTAGAGAGCAGAAAGCTGATGGTTAATCTGTGCAGAATTGGTTAAAATGTTGTTTGTAAATCTTTGAAAATGAATGGAAATGGTGAGAGCACATGATCATGTGTATGACTAGCAGAGATATTATATGGGTATGACAGTGGTTGAAAGGGAAAGCCTATAGACATTTATATTACTAGAAGGAAAGCTAAAAAACGTAACAGGGGACTGTATAACATAGTGAAACTTCATGTAAAATATGGATATGGGTGATATTGCATATATAAAACTGTTTTTAAAAAATAGAAATACAAATAAACTGGAGAGACAGAAACAGAACAGCAGCTATGTATGATGGGGAAGCATAGAGAGATTGAGAGGTGATGAATTTTGTTTGCTTGTTTGGTTGGTTGGTTTTTGTTTTTTAGTATTATTAATATTATTATTGGAATAATGAAAATGCTCTAAAAAGGACTGAAATGATAAATACACACCTATATGATTATACTGAATACCACTGTACCCTTTGGATGGATTATGCTTTATTAATATGTATCATTAAAATTGATTTGTTAAAAATAAACCTCATGTGTAATACAAATATGGGTCATATTGCTTTCAAACTGAATAAATGTATGTTAATATTACCAGATGTTAATATCAGACCAAAAAAACCATTATGGTAATTGAAAGAAATCAGGCACAAAGTACTCCTATTGTATGATTCCATTTATTTAATATGTAAATATAAATTAATTTATAAAGATGAACTTAGACTAGTGGTTATATAGGGCTGTGGAAGGATAGAGGGATTGCAAGGTGATTGCTAAGGACTGTGGAGTTTTTCCTTTTGGAGTAATGAAATTGTCCTAAAACTTTTCTGGTGATGAAGGCACAACATTATGATTATATTAAGACCCACTGATCACTTAGGACTGAGATTGTATGGTTTGTGAATATATCTCAATAAAACTGCTTTAAAATAAATAAATAAATAAATATGCAGGAATAGCCAGAAATAGCAGCCATGTACACTAGGGGAAGCATAGTGAGACTGAGAGGTAATGACTTTTTTGTTATTATTATTATTTTTATTATTGAAATAATGAAAATGCTCTAATAACAATTGAAGTGCTGAATGCACAACTATGTGTTTATGCCAACTACCATTGATTGTACACTTTGGAAGGATTGTATGCTTTACTAATATGTATCAATAAAATTGATTTGTTAAAAAAAAAGTGAAAGCTATCACAAAAATGTTAACCAAGGATATGTAACAAAAAGTAAAAAAAGAAAACAAAAAAATTTCTCATTTCAGAGAAAACAAACCAAATCAGAAGAGTCGCTGCATATGATTGTGAAGGCTGTTGACTGCACGAGAGCAGCAGCCAA
>PVKH010012129.1:0-17406 GCA_004027955.1 Chaetophractus vellerosus | reverse complement strand
GTTGTCCTTTAGTTAGCTGTTATGCTGGAAACTGGCTGCTTTTTCTTTCTTTATATTGCCATTTTATAGTTCAGTTATTTTATGCACTATAGACTATCTGGTACTGAAATTGTTAAAATAAATGATGTAATGTTCTTGTTCTGGTTGCTTTGCCTTTTAAATATATATACTATCAGAAAAATCATAATGAAAACCCTGCAAACATTACATTCCATTGGGTTGTAATTAAATCAAATTATAAAGGAAATATTTCTTGCCTTTTCAAAGCTTAGCATTAACAGAGACATAAAAAGACCATTTGTAAAATTTCATGGAACTTTAATAAATATCATTTTGCTTAGAATATTTTTAGAATTGTTTTGGATTAATGACAACACAAAAATAAGAGAATACTACCATAGAATTTAAAGAAAACATTCTGGGGATTCGGTTAGTGGCATTCTTTTTAATGATAAATTTTGAGGTGAACTAATTTAGAAGAACCAAGTTGTGTATTCATATTGTATTGATAGTATAAGCACATTGATCTATGTAAGTAACAAGAGTAACAACAATAGACACTCTATGTGCCAGGTACTGTACTAAACGCTTTAAATGTATTCTATTATTTATGCGAGCCATGTCACATAAGTCCAGATCTATTAGCCTAGTATCTGGTGTTCAAGAGAGTTAGAAGTGCCTATAATAGAAAAACTAACACAAAACTGGATTTAGAGGATAAACTTAAAAACCTGGCTACCCCTTTTTTTAAGTATGTTGTCAAAACTTACTTCTGATTATGTTTTTGTTCAAAGTAAAATTACCATTTTAAATTGGTAATTTAAATTCTGAAGTATAACAGCAAGTATGGTGGTAAGCTGCGCAATCCCCCCACCAGTAAATGTTGACTATCTTGAAACTTTATATTAAAAAATGTAGTAGATGGGCCCGGCTAGATAGCTCAGTGGATAAAGAGCACGCTGGGGTACCACATGGGAGGCCCCGGGTTCGGTTCCCGGGGACCTCTCCGAGCGGGCAGACCGCCTTGAGAAAGGCAAGCCGCCGTGGGCGGGGCAGAGCTGCCGTGGGCAAGGCAAAAAAAGCCGCCACGGGCAGGGCGGAGCCCCCACAGGCATGGCAAAGTCACCCGTGAAAAAGCGGAGCTGCCGCCTGCAAACCGCTGCGGAAGCCAGGCAGCCCGCAAAAAACATGGAGGACTGCTGCCCGCAAAACATGGGGCAGAGCCGCCCGTGAAAACGGAATGGAGCCACCCTCGAACGGAGCGAGCCGCCGCTGCGGAGGGCCAACTCGGCGCGTCGCCGCCAAGACGGGGGGAGACAAGAAGCAGACATAGAAAGACACAGAAGAAAGGACACACAGCAAGAGCAAGCAGAAAGGGGGGGGGGATATGTAATAAATAAAAAATAAATCTTTAAAAAAAAAGTGTAGTAGGACAATTGAAAAGAGTCACCTATTTTCTATTTACTTTGAGTTAAAATTGAGTACTACCTGTGATGCAGAAATATTGCAGCATAAAGAAAATATAACTTTTATAACTCTTAAGAATGTGAAACAATATAATATCAGTGGAAATGTTTGTTTCATGGTCTGAGTTGCTTCAAGAAAATAGGAATCAGTTCCATGTTACATTTTTTTGATAAAAAATGAGCAAATTACTGTATTACAGAAGAATGATTCATTTTGTTTTTCAGGTGCAACAATCGAACACAGTGTATAGTAGTTACAGGGTCAGATGTATTTCCTGACCCATGTCCTGGAACATACAAATACCTTGAAGTCCAATATGAATGTGTCCCTTATAGTAAGTATGAAATTTTAATTTTTCACTTTCTCCAGCATTCTCCTTTGATGCTGAAAGACTACACATGTGAAAGAAGCATATGTTTATGGCCTACAAAAGCATTATGCATGCAGAGCACTAACAGACTCAGGCCTCCAATTAGCTTCATGAAGTGTGGAAGGAAGCCATAGTGTGATGCTGGCCAAGTGTCTGTCTGTGTTCTTAAGTGTTTGGCTTTTAAGGCTAGTGTTTTTCCAGAAAACAAACTTGAATTAGCTATTCAATAGGGCAGAGAGAAATTTGTACTTTTGCCCATTACCAGTTGCTGACAAATTGGTTTGGCTCACTGTTTTCTAAAGAAGGAATTGACTTCAGTTTTAATCATGAGCTACTTGAATGGCTACCTGCTATTATGGTAACTTCAGTGCCTGGTAAAAGCTACCGTTGCAGTAACCTAGGGAAGTGCTTTCCTTTTTGGTTCCATTGTGGTTAAGGGAGCATTTCTTTACCAGATTCAGTGGTGAAATCTTCACACTAAATAAAGTTGATAGGTATGACAAAACCTTGCAAATACTTCTACTTTTTAATTTTGTAACATCATTTCTTGTAGGATCCTACAATGGGATATTTAAAACTCAATTAATAAATTTATAAGTAGGCTTCAGCTAATGCTCTAATTCTGTGTAGTTTTCCTCCTAATCTCAAAAGTCATAGTTCTAAAATATATTTTATACTTCCAATCGAAAAATGACAACATTTTAGATACCCTAAAAGATTAATCATGTTACCTTTTTTTCGTTAGTTGGTTTAAGACTGTTCTTTCCTTCTTTCCTGTTAAATTGGAAAAAAAAAATAGGCCTTCCCCTTAATTCATAGGCATCTGAAGGAAAAGATTTTTAGCAGCAATTTTACTGACTTGCTGTATACTTCTCTTTTAAAAATATATCGGCTTTACCAAATAATGAACTTGTAGTTTCTAGAACCTTAAAATTTAGGTCTCTAAATTCTGACAGATTCCTGTCCACACCATCTATTTTTAAAAACAAAGGGCTAAATTCTGATAGATGTGTGCTCTCCAATATGGTAGTAATACTTTCTTATGCATGCAGTGAAGGTACCTTTTCTGTCCTCTCTGCCACAGTTTTGAAAAAATTGGCTTTTATATGGTATCAGTAAAAGGCCAAACACAGCTTATCTTTTCTTTTCATCCCTTCTCTGTGTTCCTGTGTTCCTGTGAAATGGATGCTTTTTATGTTTTCAGTTCCTTCTATACCATTTGTAGGACTGGAAGCCTACTGAGTGCACTGATCTTTATATCATTTCTCCTGTGTATAGTGTTTAGTGGCTTACATAATCATTCTCCTGTGCCACCAGAGGAACATGTATTGTTTGGAGCTAACCAAAATTATTTTGTTCCATAAAGTCATTTTCACTTGAATCTAGCATGGTTTCTGTCCTCATATTAGAAAAGGAATACAACATCCATTCCCAAACAGTGGAAGCAATCAGAGCTGCCAAGAGTTGTGTCTTTCTGGAGCCAGTTCCTGAAACCTAGACTATAGTCCAAGAACAGTGTTCAGCAAATATTATTTTCAGACTCTTAAGTTATTTCTTGCACTTTTTAAGAAAGGAAAATGTGGATATCTTCTGGAACATCTAACTTTCAAAATTTTACTTTTTCAGTCCTCCAGAAGTATTGTTCATTGTGCACTAAACTTGCACATTCTAAACTCATAGAAGTATTTATTCCTTTTAGTTTTTGTCCTTTAAAAAAAAAAAAAAAGCACACACCACAACACCCAGTAATTAATTTGCTGTTACCTTTCTAGATGTTTGCATGAGGCAGAAATAAGTCTATGGCTTTTTTATTTACCACTCCTCACTAAACAATAGTAGAAAATATGATTCTTATATACTGTACGGTAGTGACACACTATAAATTGCACGATTTTCATAATATTAAAATTTAATGCAAGGAATCTTTTAAATTTATTCTAATCTTATGAAGGACTTTATTTTCTTATCTCTTTTCACTGTTTTCCTCTCCTTTTGTTTCTATATCCTTTTGAAGATTATCCTCAACTCATACACTTGCTTGTTAAGCCTGTAGTTTTTACTTCCCTCTTGTTTTATAATGTTTTTGTCTGTTGTGACATTTGTACACCCCTTTTATACTGAGTTGATAAAGATTTTCATCATCAGGTATCATTTATTATGTCTCACTCTTACCAGTTGGCATTATGCCAATTTCTATCCAGCGCAAATCTTTCAGGAGGATATACTTTCTAAATTTTTTCATCCTACTGTAAAACAATTTCAGTAATATTCTGTGATTTCTGAAAGTTTTACAATGAATTTGCTCAAGAGAAACCATTTGAAATGCTGTTGTTTACAAACAAACACATGCTTTATATGTAACCTCTATACATTCCCATATAATGTCTGTGTCAAAAATGTATGTCCACAAGAAATTTTTCATCTTTAATAGAAGTGTTAGGAATTGAATATATGTGGAAGAAGTCCTAGCAAGTCATTAGTATCTTGGAGAATAAAGGAAAGTAATCAGATTTAAATTTTGTGGTTGGTTTTGCTTTTTGTACCCTCTTTTACTTCACATTATCATAAAATTTTTAATAATTATACCATAAATTTAGCTACAAGTTTTACTTGAGAAAAATAGTAATTGTTACTGTTAATTATTACTCAACAAACATCGGAGATTATTCTCAATGAAATAGTGTGTCACTTCAAATACAGAACATGTAGGCTTTAGTTTGTTTGAGTCAGTTTCTTGTCTTGCATATCCATGTAGTCCTCCACTGATGTTGGTGGGTCGTGTATATGTGTTTGGTCTACAGAAAAATAAATGTCTCATGAATTTTAATTCATTCAGTCTTTTAAGACAAGTTGCAATATATACTGGGCATGTGATGAAGAATGCAGATTTTGTTAATTTTATTTTGCTTTTATATTCTCAGTTGAGAGAATTTTGGAATGTTCTTGCAAGGCTGATTTGACAAAAATCTGTCCGTTTGGGTTCTCTTAAAATTATAATATTGGAACTTGCATTTTTGTTTTAAAAATCTACATCTTCTTGATTCATCAGAGGTTTTATCAGATTATTTTTACATTTGGGTGTTACTTCTCAGTTTTCACTGGAATTATAAATTATACATAATCTTTATCCATTTTATTTCCTTTAAAATTAAGTGATAATTAAATCACAGAGCAATGAAGACATCCCTATTTGATATGTTGCTCAGTAACTGCACTGTCATTTTAGTATATGAAATAATGGAATCCAGCCATTTTCACTTAATGGTAAACATAAACATACTTTTTACACCCTTTATTGAACTTGTTATAAGTTCTGTTTTTAAATGTGTAAACATATTTTAAAATGTATTATTCCCTTAATTTACATTTAATTAATCAATTTCAGTAAAACATCCTTTTCTGTAAAAACACACCGCAGTATATAAAGGTACTCTGAGCAGTCACAACACTAATGATTTCTCTTATCCCCATTTTTCCACCACGCCCTTCCGTTATTGATTCTAAGCAGGTATAATATTGCTCTTCACTGAGGAATAATTTTAGGACTAGATGTTTATAAAAACAGTTAATAACATTGAATTTCTTCTATTTACCAAGCTATGGTCAAAATCACACATTATTGGAACAAGTATGTTTCCTGAAAGTGGTTAAATAGACCAAGTTGGATGGGGAGACGGTGGCTCAATGTGGAAGATTATATGCTATTCCCATGGCAAAATGTTTGCATGTTATGTTTCCTCCAAAGGTATTTCAAGTGGTCAATATTTAATCTTGATGAATTATTGCAACTTTAAAAAATTAATCATGCTAAGACACCCTAATGAAATGTACAACTACAGTATCTTGGAGTAATCAATTTAGAGATATAGTATTAGCACAATCTAATGCATTTTAATCAAGGAAGAGAGAAGCACAGACATTAATCTGGTCATTTTATGAAATTCAGGCAACATACTTCAAAGCCGACAGAAAATCTAAAATAGTATTTTATGTTTTGTAATTATTTAAAAACCTATCTACCAACTAGATTCTTAGCACCTTTACTATAACTGAATAATTTATCTCTTTAAACTTCTTGGAGGGGGGATTTTTTTGTCATTTAAGTCTACTAATCAGGTTTGTTTTATGAAAGCATTTACCTTTTAATGGGGTCTGTGGAGTCGAGGTATTTGCTTTGAATGCTCAGTATGATTGTTGCATGCTAGCTTGCCTTTTGTGTAAATTGACGATAGTAGAAAATGTCATAATAAGCTAACCATAATTCTTTCTTCCTTTTTCTCCTTGCCTACTGTGCTTGCTTTTCCCTTGTATGTATTTTGCTTACTTTTTTAAAAATAGATTTAGTAATAAAGTTTGAGATATATGATCTAGATAATTTAATAAGAATTTTATAAGATTAAGTATATGTAAAATGAAATAAGTTTATTTGCTAATTTTTATTGGGGAGGAAAATGTATTACCTTTCCTTACCCTATCAAAAAATCTATTGCTTTGTGGGGAGGGGGTTATATATTGCTGAAGAGGAGGCTTTTTTATATATTTAAGATGCATTATTCAAGAAATAGAAAATAATAGAGAAACAGTTAAAACATATACTGAGATATATGATCACATGCATCTTACTTAAATATCTGAAAAATTGTAAGCATATCAATATTTATTAAATTAGACTTAAACTCCAAATTGAGTTGTCATTTTTATAAATGTATTTTCCTGTTTTTATTCTTACCTAATTTGGGTCAATTTAATAATTGAGTTCACATGATAAGATAAGTGAGGATGATACACCTATGCATGCATTTATGTCTATAGCATACATACATAAAGTAAAACCTGATAAGAATGCTGAATGACTTTGGAAAGGCAAGAGTATGTATAACATGCATTAGTGAAGAGTTTCATTATTTATTCAGGTACACTAAGTGAAGCAACATGCCAACATATTTGTATTGCCTCCTTAATCTACTAAAATGATTGATCCATGTTCTTTTATGTAACATTAGAATCTTTCTCCTGCTAGGTTTTCCTGTTGTGTGTTTCTTTTTATCCAAAGTAGTGCAGCTCTTATTCTTCCTATATTTAGCATCTATTACGAATTCAGTCTTAGACTAATATTCAATTTATTTTAATCTTTTTTTCTTTTTTTTCTTGCACATTTTTTTATGTTTCTTCCGATGCTTAAAATAGAAGTGGAGCAAAAAGGTAAATAATGTATACAGTCTGAACCCCAGCTCCCTGTTATGTGCCTTATGGATGTTAACCTCCTCCCTTCCCTTCCCCTTCAACACACCTGATATTAAAATAATCAGCAGGATCTCATAAATGCACCTCATAAAGAAGTCGACTGTTTACAATGAATTTGACTGCTAAATCTGGTGATGGGATATAAATTGTGAAGTTGGTGAAGGGGATTTTGTCCTTTCTCTGTTTTCTTTTTTACCCTTTATCTATTTTTCTGACACCCTTCAATATTTTCTTATTATTAAAGTGTCATCTTGCCTGGCTTCCAGAACCCTGTCCATAGCATGCCGTGGTTACAGGGTTTCCTGGTTGTTTCATCCACAGCTTTCCTTGTATTTACTTTACTTTTCTCTGTTCCTAATTGCATTTTCTGAATATTTATGTTTCTTAAATCAATCACCTTTTCTTTCAGTCTAGCTTCTTTAAAAGTTTTAAATAAACCTCCACATTGATTTTTCTGTTCTATCTGTTTTCTTTTTGGGTTTTGTTTTTGGGTGCTTATAGGTGGGCTGGGGGCTGGTATGAAGATTGGACTGAAATGAAATACTTTGAAATAAATTGAAAATACTCTTATGTACAGGCTTAAAAATTTTAAAGCATAAATAACCGAATTGTAAGATAAAAACATACAGCAAAATTTAAATTGTCAGCTCAATTATGTATGATCTTAAACTTTGGTTTCTATTTGTGAGAATACACCCTACCCACTTTGTGTGCTGGTACATTGATTATGGCAACTTCAAGAAAGAAGAGTAGTATTTACATTAAGTATAAAATAGTGGTACAATTCAGTGTTAATAAATTAATTTTTTTTCTTTTTTGATTTATAATCATTAAAACTTGTGTTTGCTTATGTGATTTTTTTTTAACTTGGCTTAATTCTTGTCTTTTCTCTATGACTGTTAGTTTTTGTGTGCCCTGGGACGTTGAAAGCAATTGTGGACTCACCATGTATATATGAAGCTGAACAAAAGGCAGGTGCTTGGTGCAAGGACCCTCTTCAGGCTGCAGATAAAATTTATTTCATGCCCTGGACTCCTTATCGTACTGATACTTTGATAGAATATGCTTCTTTGGAAGATTTCCAAAACAGTCGCCAAACAACAACATACAAACTTCCAAATCGAGTAGATGGTACTGGATTTGTGGTATATGATGGTGCTGTCTTCTTTAACAAAGAAAGGACAAGAAATATTGTGAAATTTGACTTGAGGACTAGAATTAAGAGTGGCGAGGCCATAATTAACTATGCCAACTACCACGATACTTCGCCATATAGATGGGGAGGAAAGACAGATATCGACCTAGCAGTTGATGAAAATGGTTTATGGGTCATTTATGCCACTGAGCAGAACAATGGAATGATAGTTATTAGCCAACTGAATCCATACACTCTTCGATTTGAAGCAACGTGGGATACAGTGTATGACAAACGTGCTGCATCAAATGCTTTTATGATATGCGGAGTCCTCTATGTGGTCAGGTCAGTTTATCAAGACAATGAAAGTGAAACAGGCAAGAATACAATTGATTACATTTACAATACCCGATTAAACCGAGGAGAATATGTAGATGTTCCCTTCCCCAACCAGTACCAGTATATTGCTGCAGTGGATTACAACCCAAGAGATAATCAACTCTATGTATGGAACAATAACTTCATTTTACGGTATTCTCTGGAGTTTGGTCCACCTGACCCAGCCCAAGGTAAGAATGTTTGTTTGTTAATGCTTATGTTGTTTTGAGAACAGCTTAGTTTTAAAAGACTTTCTTCTTCTTCTAATTATTTTCTTCCTCTGTGGTATTCCCCATTTCATAAAGCATGAAGGATAGTGTGGCAAATCGTATTGTCACATAGTGTGTACAGTTTAGCCTTATTGTGGTCCAATTTCTTTTTCTGAGTTTCTTCATTAAAATGTTTTCTTTGAAGAATTGTAGCATCACTGTTAGTTTTTCTTGGCTAAAAATATAATACCAGGTACAAACTTGTTAGCTTTTTTTTTTCCTACCTGACTTCTGCATTGATTACAATCTACAGGCAGACCTTTTAACTTCTTGGCGCCAGTGGTTGAGAGAAATGTGTGTTAGGAATCCCAGGTGAATTGCTAGGCTTGATGTACAATGCCAGGCATAAGTGTTGTGAAGTTTTGGTGTCTGCTGTCTCTGTTAGAGTCATCTCAACTTCTATCTAGAATGCTACATAAAATTATATGTTTTCATTTCCTGGTAAATTAGTGACAGTTTTAACTCAATATTTTAAAGGATCATTACGTTTGCAAAGTTATGCTAAATCTTTTGAAATGTATTTTGGTTTATCAAGTGAGTTCAGTCTGTGGGAAATAATTTTTGAGAGTAAATTAACTGAATATTTTATTAAAATATGATTACTTCATATGCACGATAATATAGTAACCTATTTATAGATTACTATAGTGATCACTAATTATAAGAATTTTCTCTTTGAACAGATGTTTGTGTTTTTAAGATCTGAATTAATATTTTAATTTACTTGAATTAATTGGAATTTTCAAATTATTGGGTTACTTCAAATTTTTAGGAAGCAGAAAGTTCTTTAGAGTGATTAAATGTCTCTTCAACAGGGTGGAACAAAGACTACTATCTTTTTTATTCTATTAAAGAAGTACATGTACATATACTTAAACATACAACTACCAACATATACCCACACATATGGATCTGAGTACTAAATATTATCATAGGGTCAGGCCTTAAAAGCAGCAGCTACAGACTTTTATAATTGAGTTTCTAATTTGAATCATTATGGAATACCAAAGTACATTTTTTTTGTTCATAAAATATGAGCAGAAATGACATATTGACTTAGCACAGTGCCCCTCTGTCTCTACAGCGTGTAAATTTTTAGTTTATGGCTCAAACCTATTGCAGTAATGTCCCATTGTTAATTTTCAAAAATTAAGTCTTCTTTTAGGGCATAAAATCTTTATTGATAGTATCTTAGATTCATTTAATTTTAAATTTAGATGTATTTTTTTGCTCTTAAAACCATCAATTTGGGTTGATCCGTGTATCTCACTTGATTTTGCAAAAGCCAGTACTATGCTTCTTCCCATAGGTTAGTCAAAAAGCAAAATTCATGCATTGACAAAATTTGACATTTTATTGATCCTTATGTTAACCTTATTTGTAACCTATATAAACCTGACAGCTGTTATCTATTTGTCTTTTATGGCAGTAAGTCTCTTCCCCTTAATTAGAAAAAGTAAAAAAAAAAAATGATTTAAAATTACAGTTCCATAATCAGACAACTCTTGAAGAATTGTGAATCAAGTTGAATAAAGATTCGATTCAACAAAAAATCATTGCGCATCTACTTGGTGCAAAGTTCTTTAGTGAATACAGATGAGTAATAACCTCGTTCTCCAAGTGTTCCTTATATTCTAGTAAATAATTTGATCCATATTAGATGAAAAAGTCTTGGAAAATTTAAATGCTTCTTCGGAAAGAACAAGTTAACATCTTTGAAAGTGAGAACTTAGACATACATAGCAAGCAACTGTGTGTTCCTACAACTGTGTTTTGTCATCCAAAATAGCTATTTGTAAATCTTCCTGCAAAGTAAGAGTTCATAATGACCGCTTATTTTAATCCTTGGTGATAAAAAGTTTTATCTGACTTAAATTTCTCTTGCTGTTATTTAACCCTTATTCTGATATTCTCCACCTCTATTAATTATAATTTACTTTTAAATGCTTTTAGAGGCTCCTGTCTCTCTGATCGGCAGATGCATAGATGTGGGGCTTTGCTGAACTAAATTTAATACAAACCAAGAAACCACTGTCTGCTTTACAGAAGCAAGAGCCAAGAAACTGATAGTAAAGAGTGATCAGAGATATCAGGTCTTTGCCTGTGTCTTAAAGCAATGATTGACTGGTTTGGCTAAAATTCACAAAGTATGTGGCCAGTGCATAGATTGTGTTATGAAGTTATCCATTAATTTCATCTTTAATTGTGGGCTGTTTCATAGTGTATTAGCCTCAATACTTTCCCCATTTTATAAATCTAATCCTTTTCATAACTAACAGCATAAGCATATTATTTCTTTACTCTGATAATTGTTTTCAAATGAATCTTTTTTTTCCTTTGAATTTTTAGACTTCTGTTATTTCTGTGTATTTCATTTGTTCCACCCCCCCTAAATTAAGTCATTTTTCCTCTTTCACTTTTTCTTCTTTATTGTGGACTTCGGAAAAACCTTTCAAGCTCCTTTTAAACTCTTTTCCATTTCTTAATCTGTTTACTTTAGATGTTCTTAATCTACCTAAAAATTTGGTTTATCAAATTATAGAAAACTGTTGCATCTTTACTCGGGTTTTTACAGATCCTGAATATTTGTCTTAGAATTATTGTGAAGTCAGACATCTCAGTAACTTGAAGGGAAAATTTTAGCAAGAAAGCCAGTTATATTTATTTTCTTAGGAAGTATGTACCATAGAGCACTTATTTCCTGCAATATCTTTCCCCTGATAATGAATACTCAATAAAAGAAGATCAGTATTTTTAGACAGTGACGAAAGATAAGATAATGAATACTCATTTTTGCCTTATCAGGCTACAGACTCACTCTAGATGGAGTTCATTCAGTAAACAATAGTTGAGTTTTCTGACGAGGTTGATGGAAAAATTAGCCTTTGTGTATGTGGATATTGTCCTTAAACCTTTTCCTGAAAGGAAAAGCTGGCAAAAATTAGTAAGTTCTTAGTAAACAACTACCATAATAAATTGAACCATTCTGTATATTTTTGCCAAATTTTTCATGGGTACCTATTAATTATGCTTATTAGTACCATTTCCAGGTCTCTGTACTAAAAAATGATAAATGGTAAGCAGAATGCTAAATCAATTAATCTGGGTGCTTGATGTGGCATCCCTGATAGCTCTAGGTTAGAGCTCTGTAAAATAAAGTTTTGACTTGAGATATGATTCTGTTATTATTATAAGAATTGCCATATTTTATACTGCCAGTCATAGGATTGTCTTGAGTATTGAGCCTTTTGCCACATACCCTTAATTATGAAACTTTTTATTGTTTATTGCTCTAGTGCCTTATGTTATCTTCCCATGTCTTTTCTCCTTTTAGAGATTTAAACAGAACACTGTATCAGTTAATATGTTCCAAATAAAAGTAATTTGTTTTTTGGCATGTCAGAATCTATGAAAATCTTTTACCTAGAAAAGTAAGATCATAGCATTTGAGAATGTGAACAAGTTACCTAAAGTAAATAACTTAATTTCTCCATGCCCCAGTTTCCTCATCTGTAAAAAGAAGATTATCCTTTGTGGTAAGATGAATGGTGATTAGCATAGTATCTGGCACATACAGGCTAAATACATAAATGCTGAGTGAGTGTAAGATATTATCTAGACCAGATGCTCTCTTGGGACGTCTCTACCCATGGGAAGAGATATTACATTTTAGAAATAATTCTGCATTTCTAACTTCAACATTAGAAAAATTGCTTTCCTTCAATGACTTCATTTGTCTGGTTGAACATCAACTTTGCAAAATCTAAGCACTTGTAATTAGTACCCTAAAGAGTCTAATTTTGTCACTAATGTTTACTTTCATGTTTGTTTTTACAATATTCCAGTAGTTCACTCTAATTAATATTTTGCTTTGTTAATTTGATTCACTTTAAACTTCTTTTGATGATCAGAAGGTGAAAAGGTATGCAAATATCCATAAAACACATGGAAACATAGCTATAGAATGTTGCGTGAAATTTTATGCATTTAATGGTGGTCATTTTATTTCCTACCTTAACTCAGTTGTCATGAATCTTTACTGAAGCTTAGCTAACAAATCAGTAATTGCGGTGTTTTTAATACATATTTCAGAGAATAAATATGTACTAATTAGTACAGTGTCAGGTGATACATAAGATGGTGTAGCGCTAAACTATATTGCTCTCCCTTTTCTTTCTTTGTGTTCCTGTTCTCTACTTTCCTTTAAGACTTGATGCAGCAGCAGTTATTTGACACTTCTGCAAAAGATTGTGATGCTTTTGACAAATGTTAATTGAGAAAGCACTGAAAGCCTGACTGCATTGTAATCAAAAGAAAATTACAGAGGTTTAACAAGATGTCAGGCAAGTGCTTTAAAGAAAAAGATAGACAGATTTGAATAGGTTTCTGTAGCAGCTGGCTAGGCATGAAGTTTGACTAACGTACGTAGGCATCTCTCATGTGGTCAATAAATTATGCCCTGGAAATAAAACCTGTGCCTAAAAGTTTCTCTTGAGATAGACACAAGAAAAGGATAGAAAATATATAGTGCGCTTACTCAGGCAGGATGGCAAGAAATCACTACTAAACAACTATGAACAAGCACACACTAGTTTTTCTGATGAATTTAGTATAATCTCTCAATAGGGTCAGACATGTTTACATAAGACAAATATCAGACCAATATTTATAGACCAGAGCTTAAAATATTAAAAATATCTGCGACAATCAGAACATGTTTTGGGTTAAAATGTTCTAGTTTGGACCTTTAGTTAGTTTTTTGTTTTTTTTTCCCCCCCCCCTCAGGTCTATAGAGAAAGCATAAAACAAGTTAATGCTTTTATAGAGTATTTGGAAAAAATAGTTATTTTTACAATTTGTTCTACTTTAAAAATTTAAATTTAAGGCTTTAAAAGCTAGTAATCTGTTGATGTCCATAAAACTTTAGTGTGATCTAGTAGATTTTAAATATTAAATGTGTACAGATTTTTGTTGTTTGTTTAATAATTTATGCTAAGAACATTAACTTAAATATTTTTAGCATAGTGGACTTAATTTGAAAGTAATTTTGGAAGGCAAAAATAACTTTTTAAAAATAAAAACTATTAAGTATGTAACTGTAGTTCCTTTTCTATTCTCTATTAGGTGGTTAGTAAAATATGTAGAGTTGGCTCCAAATTAGGCATGATTAGATCTAACTTATTATCTTGATAAGAGATTGAGTTGTACACCTCTCTTGGAACTCCTTTCTTCATACCTATGTTTTCAAAAGTAAATATGCCAGAGCATGAGATGCTTCCTTGCAAAAACAGCACAAGCATGCCAAACTTATATTCTGTTTGGGTCTAATCGGCCATGCTCAAAAATCTCTCAAGCAGGAATGGCTGCTGGGTAGAAAGATGTTAAAGAATTTATTTTCCTACAAGGTGTAGAGTGGGTGACTTGAAATTTTTCACTGCCCTGATTATATATAATCATTGGACTTTTAATACTTTGAATTTGGTTGTTTATAGAGTATGAATTCATATAAGCAGGTTTTTCCCCAAAGTTATTTAGTAGTAACAGTGTATTTACTAGATACAGTGAGATTTTATGTAAAATTCTCCTTTATTTCCTGTTGGATGATACATGATGAAATCATGCTTAAACTATACTATCGTCTGTTTCATTGAGAAGTAAACACTTGGACTCATGAAGCAAAAACTAGAGTAAAACCTAAACTACCATCTCTTAGTCAAGCCTATGAATAAGTTGGAATAAATGAAGACTTTTATTCTTCCTTCCACTTTACTCATGATCTCAGTAATTCTGATTTTGTTGGTTTGGGGGAGCTGGATGGGTGGGGTTTTGTGTGTATGTACACACATTCACAGATGCGTGCCTGTGAGTGTGTGTGTGTGTCTGAGATTAACATACTCATCTTCTTTCCATAGTGCCTACCACAGCTGTGACAATAACTTCTTCAGCTGAGCTGTTCAAAACCACAGTATCAACCACAAGCACTACTTCACAGAAAGGCCCTATGAGCACAACTATAGCTGGATCGCAGGAAGGAAACAAAGGGACAAAACCACCTCCAGCAGTTTCTACAACCAAAATTCCTCCTGTAACAAATATTTTTCCCCTGCCAGAGAGATTCTGCGAAGCCTTAGAAGCGAGGGGGATATGGTGGCCTCAGACACAAAGGGGAATGATGGTTGAGCGACCGTGTCCCAAGGGAACAAGAGGTATTTCCTGTAAAATACCACACTTGCATTTTTAACTTGAGTAAATAGGCCTTAAATTATACCCAGGTGATTTTATTTACAATAGCTAAATTTATTATTTTTGCCACTTTGATAATATAGCATCATTTGACAGCTTAAAGATTTTTAACTACAAGGTCAGGTGCTGAATTCCTCTCCCTCTCAAAGACCGAGGTCAAACCTGAGGTTTTTGCCTGAGGACTCTAGTGAGGAAGGCTTCCTTATTGCTGCCTTTCCCATTACAAACTTCACTTTGGATGAGCCCCAAGGAAATCAGAATTCAAGGGCTTTTTGTTTGTTTGCTGTAAAAGTCTCCTATTTCTATTTTTATTTACTATTTAGAATCTGCATTATACCCTGCTTTTTGTCAGTTATTGTCAACCACTTCCATTAGGGTATTCAAAATTTAACACACAGTGCAGGATCATTATCATAGCTGACTTCCTAAATGCATGCAGAAAAATGGTTTCAATTTCACTGTTGTTTTCTACATCTGTTTTAGGAACTGCCTCATATCTCTGCATGGTTTCCACTGGAACATGGAACCCTAAGGGCCCCGATCTTAGCAATTGCACCTCACACTGGGTAAATCAGCTGGCTCAGAAGGTTGGTTGGTACCTTTTAAATATGATACACATTGGTGATTAAGGGCTTTAACTTCTAACATAAATAATTTAGCTTTGTATGCTCAAACCAGTTTCATTGCTCTTTGTTTAGCATAAAAGTAAAAAAAAAGTATGCATATTTATGTCTGTAAACTATTGAAAGTTAAACTTACATATGTTTTGGGGTATGCTGTTTTCTGTGTTACACTTTTTAATGAGTACATGCTTGCTTAATTTCATTCATATTTAGTTTGTTCAGTTTCTTTTGATGCTCATAAGACAAATAGTGCATTGGCCTAATAAATCAAATATCAAGTTTGCAACTGAATCCACAGAGTGCAAGCAGATGTTTTTATCACAGATGATTGATAGAATAAGAAAAAATGACTTTAAAAGATATTAGTAACATTAATAGTACAGTTTAATGCAGTACCACAGTTTGGTTTCTCCTCCCTCATCTACCTTTCTGAAATGCAAACACTTAAATTCTCAGTATTATACTAATTAAATTCTCATTTAAACTTCTGCATCATTGGAATAAATAAATGGGTTTTAAAATAGCAGTTTAAAAGCAGTGAAATAAGAAAGCTGAATGAAATTCTTTAAAAAGGGTTTCTGTTTTCCTTTTTGTCCTTTTGTTTCTTTTAAATGTCTGTTAAGAATTTCCTTTGTGTGCTGAGGATCTAAGAACGTTTAATCTTCTGAGATGAAGAGAAAGTTATTGATCTCAATTAGTTGCAGATTTTGACATATTTGCAAATATTTTCTTTCACCACAGCAAAGATACTCAAGGATAACTATAAGCCACAAACAGAACAAGAAATCTTACTGAGATAATACAAATTGTCATTTCAGATCCGAAGTGGAGAAAATGCTGCTAGTCTTGCCAATGAACTGGCTAAACATACCAAAGGGCCTGTGTTTGCTGGGGATGTGAGTTCTTCTGTGAGATTGATGGAGCAGTTGGTGGACATTCTTGATGCACAGCTGCAGGAACTGAAACCTAGTGAGAAGGATTCAGCTGGACGGAGTTATAACAAGGTAGGTAGAAATGTACTGTTGTTTTCTATTAGGCATTTTCTGTGGCAACTCTTGATTATTCTAGCATTTGGCTGCCAAACCCCTGGCCTCCTTTATATCCATACCTAGAAACACAACTTTTAATTGGGTTTATTTCCCTAGAAAGAATTATAGTTGAGAAAGAAGCAACAACAAATGATGTAACTGATGGCAGTTACCTGAGGGAGATTTTAGTTGGTGGCAAGCTTTGTAGGTCTATCTGTGGCCAGTACTCTCACTTTAGAAGAATGCCTTATCTGTATTTGGAGAAATTGTTTTATATAATTAATATATTATGTATTAGCTCTTTCTGGTTGCAGTGAAATTGTGACACATATAGGAATATTAGTCATTGAAATACTGCTTTCAGTGGCAGATTTGGGGAGGGGGTGAATTTTTCTCTCTGGGAATACAGTGTACCAGTGCTATTAATTTTTCCTACTATGAAAAAAATTGATAGTTTCAGAGTAACATAAGTGTTTATATGAGATTCGTATGAATACAAAATCTGTGGCTGAATATGGTTCTGCAGGGTTAAAAATATAGACCCTTTTTTTAAAACCACAATATATATTTTGTCTCTAGTTTTGTCAAGCTGCTTTGGTTGGTATACTCGATAAAATATACCTAAAAATTGTAAATGAGCAGAGTTGGC
>PVKH010012128.1:0-17423 GCA_004027955.1 Chaetophractus vellerosus | reverse complement strand
CACAGTAGTAATCCCTTCAAAAATGAATTTGTTCTGGAAAAAGAATGGGTGAGAGGTCTCTGTGAAGGATACAATAGTAGAATTAAAAAAAAAATTGTAAAGCAAAACAGATAATCGTGTTTTCAAGCTCTTTGAAATATATATGTAAAATGTTATGTGCCTGAGATTGAATGAAAAGACAAATAGTTATAGTCATTACCCAGTAATGTACCAATTATAGATAGCATTGTGTGTATATGTTTTCTATTACAAAACCAGAAAGGAAAGAAAAAAAGATTACAATGATTTTAATAATTTGATTTGCTTCATTCATCTTTTGAGTTATCTTTTTATAAAATTAGTACTGCATTATTCCTTTCTGGAAAGTGAAATGGTGCATGTAAGGAGAACTTTTCCTGTTAATCATTGCTGACAAGAATATTATACTGAAAAAAAAAAAAGCAACAACAGAAGGGAGGCAGGTTGGGGGTGGGGAAGAGACAAATGAAGAAGACCTGATTGAAATTATTAGTTGCCAGAAGAATAACTACTGGCTTTTTATGTTTTTAGGAGTACCTCTATTAGCTTCCAAAAATACAGCTGTTTACAGTGATTGATAAGTTCCCTTGCTTTTAAGCTTATTCACATCCATTAGTTCTGCCTTTTTCCCCTGTTAAAAATCTGAAGCTGTCAGATTGAAGTAGCTTGATCAGCTAATGTTCTTGCCAGATTCAAAGCGTGTCCCCAGGGGTGGCAAAAGTATTCTAAATCTCAAAGAAATGGCTTTTTAAATGTTGCCTGTTGACATTGGTCACTCCATTTACTCTATCAGAAATGTTGAAATAGATATCAGGCAATTATAGGAACAGTGTTGAATAGGGCTTTGATGAACCATTTCCTCTAATTCATTCTTGGACCAAACAAAAACAGGTATCTGTAATTCACTAATTTATTTAGAATTTTTACTTAAAAAAATACTACATAGCTATATTTTCAAAATTGGTTAAATCATGTTCAGTTTTCACTTCAAATTTACTGATGATTATGTACTCCAATCCCCTGAGTATTTGATTATATTGCAAACTATTTTCTTCTATCTCTGGTAATAATTTCACAGTTTCTGCCTTATCACGTTTAGGTATATTTGTAGGGGCAAAGGTGAGAGGAGTCAAGTGGAGTAAATGATTTCTAAAATGTAAATGTAAATTTCTAAAAATACTGAATATTAAGAGTGATTGCCAGTACTATCTCCTACAGGGCACAGAACTCAGAAACTTTCCTCATAAACATATAGGACAAGTCACATGATCCCACAAATCCATGGGCAGAATATTGTTATGTAAATTAAATCAGGTTTAAAATTTGAAGAGACATGCTTGCTAAAGAACCCAAAAAACCCAGGGTAGTAGGAGGGACAGAGGGTGCACCATGAGCAGTCAGTTGATTTATTGATTTGTTGAATGTGGAAAAGGATTGGTGAAAATCTGAATAAACATGAGACAAAGGACCTTTTGAAAACCAGCAGGCAAAATTATACCAGTCCCTACACGCCACTCTTCTTCCATGTTTTCCTGTTTTCCCTTCCCTTCCTCCCATTTTCCTCTTACTCCAATTTCCTTGAGCTCCTCCCCCAGTACTTTGAGGCTTTACAGGGCATTGGCCTTGGGTGATTAATTTTACTCTTAAGATAGATCGGAAGATCTATGGACTAGAGTGGACTTATTGGTGCCCTGTTATAGACTTGTTGTGATTCATGCAATGGAAGAAATTACAAAATTATGTGGAGCCAGTGGCCACTGGATGCTTTGGGGGCAGGGAGAGGGAAGGGCAGTTGTAATATGGGGGCTTTTTTGGGACTTGGGAATTGTCCTGGGTGACGTTGCAATGGAGGATATAGACCATTTTATATCATCATATATCATGCAGAACTGTGTGGGAGACAGTGTGGTCTACAGTGTGAACTGTGGTCCATGCTTAGTGGCAAAGCCCCAAAATGTGTATATCTATTGCAGGTGATGTGCCACACTGATGAAGGATGTTTATGTGGGAGGTTGTGGGAGGTGTGGGAGGTGGGGCATATGAGTACCCCTAAAATTTTTGTGTAACTTTTATGTAATTGATGTACTTTAAAAAATTACTTAATTAAAAAAAAAATAAAGGCTTTATCATACATCTAAAAAATTTTAAAAAATAAAATACCTATGAAAAAAAGATAGATTGGAAATAGAAAGCTGGAGTTTAGAAGAGCCAATAGTTAAGGAAAAGTGTGTGATGAAAGTTGATACTGAGAGTGTTGAAATTGAGAGCAGTCATACACGTGGATATTGCCTCTAGTGGATACTACATCTTATTCGTTATACTAATTAAGTAAATTAGCCTATTGTGTACATATGTCACTATATCAGTCTATGGAAAGAGAGATGCAGAGAGATACACGAACAATTTTGCTATCATTTACTTTGGAGAGGAGCAGCTGAGGCTTCTCCCAGGCAGGGGCCTCTAAGCACATCCCTGAATAATACATAGAAATTAGCCAAATGAAGCAGGTGGGAGTTGGGGATAAAGGTATTCCAAGCAGAGAAAACAGCATCTGTGAAAACCCAGAAGCAAGGAAGAGTGTGACTAGTTTGAGGGAATGAAAAAAAAAAAAAACGGACAAGCGAGCATAGAGAGCATATAATAGCTATGGTTAGAGAGCTGATTATTTAGGTGCATTTAGATAATATTTAAAATCCTGAACTATATCATGAAAACAATGAAGAATCTCCAGAAATTTTAAGAAGTACAATGACATGATCAGATTTTCCTTTGTAAAAGTTCACTCTCCTTCTATATGGAGAATGCAGTATAAGTGGGCTAAGAATACCTCCAGTTTACACATAAGGAGATTGTTTCCATTGTTGTCAATTCAGTGACAGGGGCTGGCTGAAAGGAAAAGAGGTGAGAGGTGGTTGAAAAAGGCCTTGAATGTATTTTTAGCTATGTTTATAGTGTTAAGCTCAAGAGGACTTGGTGACCCAGTGGGATTTGAGGGATGGAGCAGAGCCATGGTTGACTATTGAGTTTCTCACAAGAATAATAGGAGTACTGCCATTTTTTTGACCCAGACAGTCCAATAGGTTGTATAGGTGGTAGGTATGCCTTGATTCATTTTTGGACATGCCAAATTTGACCTGTCTGTTAAATTTTTATGTGGAGTTGTAGACTTACTGATGCAAAAATGTCTTGGGAATTCAAATGAGAAGTCTGAGCTAGATATACAAGTGTGTCAATCATTTGTGTATAAATGATCAGCAAAACTATCAAAGTACATGAGATTCTCCAGTAATATAATGTATAGCCAGAAGAGAAGAAACCCTATTATCCACATTAAACATATAATTAGGTGAAGTAGTCTGACCATTGCTTAAGACCAAGATGGACAAACAGGGAACAGATTTACCCTCCCATAGGAAATAAAAACAAACAAATAGAAACAGGCTGAATGTTTGAAATAATAGTTTGCAAGTCATTGGCCATCAGGCAACCAAGGAGAGTGATTTCTAAGAGAAAGGACAAACACTATGATTGTCCCAGATTATCTAAGATCAGAAACAAGACAAGGATATCCACTCTCACCATTTCTATTCTATATGGTACTGAGGGTTCTAGCCATAACAGTAAGGCAAGGAAACTAAATAAAAGTCATACTGTTTGGACAGGATGAAGTAAATTGTTTTTATCCCTAGACAACATGATGAGCTATATAGAAAATATGATGAAATTTACAAAAGGCTACTAGAAAATATAATATATAAAAACTGTGATTTTTAACAAGTTTACAGGATACAAGCACAATATACAGAAATCAATTGTATGTTTAAATAATAGTAATAGACAACCTGAAATTGAAATTTAAAAGAGAATGATGTATGAAATAGCATCAAAAATATAAAATTGTTCAGAATAAATATCACAAAATGAGTACAAGGCTTGTAAATTAAAATTACTAAACATTTCAGAGCGATGACCTAAATAAATGCAGAGCTATATTTTGTTCATGGGCCAGATGACTCACTATTGTTAAAATGTCATTTCTCTCCATATTAGTCTATGGAGTCAGCATAATCCCAATTAAATTCCCAACAAGCTGTGTTGTAGAAAAGCACAAGCTGAATCTAAAATTCATATGGAAATACAAAAAAGACTCTATTAATCATAACATTTTTAAAGAACAAAGCTGGGAATAATTTTAAATTTAAAACAGTTAAGTATTGATATTAAGTATGCAAATAGATCAGTGGAAGAAAATAGAGTCCAGAAATAGACCCTTAAATACATAGATAACTGAGTTTTGACAAAGAGGCAAAAGGAAATTTTGTGAGAAGAGGGTAATCTTTTCAACAACGGCACTGAAACAATTAGGTATCAACATGCTCAATGTGAAAAAAAAAAAGGAGGGAACTTTGATCCATACTTATCACCATATACAAAAATTAACCCAAGATGGATCATAGACTTAAATGTAAAATCCTAAATGACAAAACGTTTAGAAGAAAACAACATAGGAGAATATGTATGTAAACTTGGGTTAAATAAATATTTCTTAACTGCAACACCAACATTCAATCCATACAAGAACAACAATTCATACAAGAACAGATTGACAAATTGAATTTCATCAAAATTAAAAACTTCTCTTAAAAAAATCACTGTTAAGAGGATTAAAAACCCAAGCCACAGCCTGAAGTAAAATTTTGCAAAAGATATATCTATTATAAGATTTGTATCCAGAATATATAAAAACTCTCAAACTCAGTAATAAGAAAACAACCAACCCAATAAAAATTGGGCAAGAAAGCTTTAGACACTTCAACAAAGAACACATATGAATGGCAAATATGGATGTGAAAAGATGTTCAGTATCATTAGTCATTAGACAAATAACAATTAAAATTACAGAGAAATTGTACTAAACACCTATTAGTACAAATTTAATTAAAAATTAAAAATCAACTACATGGCGGGATACAATGCCAGTCTGCTGCTCTCTCCCCTCCTTGGGCCTGTAGGCTCTCGGGGGCCTCTTTCCATGCCTCTGTGCTCTGCTGATTTCAGCCTCAAGCTTCCAAGACCTTTCCTTCTGTCTCTGAGGCTTTTTTCCTGTGACCATTCATTTTCATAGGAAAATATGAAATATATATGACTATATTCATAGGAATATATGAAATATATACAAAGATATGTAATATGAGATTTTAATGGCATGCAATTTTAATTTTACTATTTCAACTTACAAAATGTTGGTGGTAAAAATTCCCATTTACTAAAATGATAAATAATACATGTTAGGAAACAATTTTTTTTTTGTATTTGAAAAAGCTACTACTTATCCTGGCCACCTTTATTTTCAGGGATACATATGGAAGAATATGTGCATAAATGCTTCTACCAAATAATATATCAGAGAAGTAAGGAGATCAGGAGAGCTGAGAAAACAGTACTAAATGAGTTTCTGTAAATGTGTCAGGATTTATAGACTATAGGACCTTCTAACATTTTACACTTCTGTGATGTTTGCTACTCTTTTGTTCTTTCCTATTTCTCCAATGTGATTGGCTGAAAATCCTTAAAACAAAGAAACCAAAACAACAGCAAAAACAAAAGTATGTACTTGTTTTGGGAGGCAGTGTAAGAAGGGAAGATAGAGATAGACTGCATTCTACAAGGAAAAGAGAAGCTAGCAGCGGTGATAAAGACAGAACTTTGATGTCCTGTTCACCACTGAAGTCCAAGGACACTGCACAAAACCTTAAATATATGTTAGAGCTCAATAAATGTTTGTTGAACAAATAGATGAATGAGCAAATAAATGAATTGATAATGCAGTCAATCCGTGGGACCATCAGTGACACATAAACGAGGAGATAACAGTAGAGGAAACTGGACTGAAAATTGGGGATCACTCTTTTTTTTTTTTTCAGTCAGCAAATATTGTGCATCTACTACATGCTAGGCATGGTTCTTGGCCCTTGGAATGCTGAAGTAGCAAAGCAAACTTTCACTTTTGTGGAGGGTACCTTCTCGCGGTTTAGTAGAAGAAGGGGCAGAGGATAAATCGAAGCTTGAACCATCCTTTATAATGATATGGTAGGGGGTGAAGTGGCCCAAGAACAAAGCAAGGAAATGAATTGGTTTAAAATACCCTTTAAGCTCTCCTTTCGTGGAGAGAGCAGAGAAGTGCATCATCTCTGAACCATTACCTAGAGAACCACTTTTCCTTTATTTACCCTGCAAAAAAGTGTAATCAGTCCCTCATGATCAAAACAGGAAACAGTGACCTTTCTTTGTGGGATTTTATATCAGGTCCTGAGAAAAGATGCTTTTGGAAAAGCACAGGCCGAGGTCTGTTCATTCTGGAAAGTACCCTAGGAGGTGGCACTATTCTATTCCAACAGGTTATATTGAACAGAGGACTAAAATACACAATGGTGAATCCCTGTAGAAATTCTGTAAATGAAAGTAGCATGCTGTGATCCTCCTACTGAATCTGAAGAAAGATCTATATGAAAAGATAATTTGCATAAAAGATACATATTAGAAAAAGAAAGTCCTTTTAAATTGAAGAGCAGGTGTACTGTTAGATGTTATTCTGTATGTTTAAGCTAGCTCAACCTAAAGTTGGGTTTCTTATTGGCTGCCATTGGCTTATTTTAACTGCCTAACTGGATGGTCAAAATGACCAGAAAATGAAATATGTTTTATAGCATTATCTGTCATTACAGACTATTAAATAATACTGAACATTAAAGATCTTTTGAAAACTATTTTAAATAATAGCTTCTACAGGCTTGGGACAAAAAGCTGAAATAAAAACAGTAAAACAGAATCTTAGTGAAATTTGACAGGCAAGGGAATTAATGTCCAAGGCACAATATTGTTAATCCTGGACATGAGTCTCATGGTCTTTTATTATTTTAAAATCGATGTGCTTATTCTGGGAGTTAAAATTGCACTGATATTTGCAGGTGCTTATCTCAAAAATTATTTTCTCTGTAATATTTAATTTATTGAGATATTTATTATACTTTTCTGCATGTTTATTTCCCTTTAAAATGCTTCATGATTAAATTAAAAATCTTTTAGTTTATCAATATTCATTTACTTTAGTTCATTTTTATGTGATTGGCATTTGAGTAGGATTATCTTTATAAGCAAAATATTTGAGATGTGTAATGAAGAATAAATCACTAATCGACCTGTACTGGAAGAAATATATTTAAGTGGGGGAATAGAAGCTACATCTGATAGACTGCACCAAAACTGGGGTTTCCCAGGCCTTGATGGGCCACATTGACTTTGGAGGAGTAACAAGTACCACCTCTGAACTACCATTCCCACATCTGGGAGGAGCGTGGTTTCGTTTTAAGGCTTACCAGTTGGAGGTCTGAGCTTCTGATATACCTTTGCTTTACGCAAAATGGGTCTGATTGGGCAGAGCTAAGGCTCAGGGTTAGAAGGAATCTTGGGGGAGGTAGACAAGAGAAGGTAGGGAAAGACGGTTCCCCAGCTAACCTGTCTGTGCAGACACTTTTCATCATATCTTTGCTGATCGTTTCTCAGACGAATTTATAGAGAGAAAGTCATAAGCAGGAGAGAGATATAAAAATGTTCCTAGGTACTGACTTGAGCCTCTAGCAGTTTCAGAATACGAAGCTATTGAGCTCAAGTTACTGAGACAATAATGACAAAAATGGTGCTAATGCTCAAACATCTTTGGAGACACCAGGTAATAGCAATAAATAAAATGGGTTGCAGGTAAGGAAAATGGAAGCAATGGAGATTGTGGCTAGATACAATACAATTCACCATATTTAGAACGAGGTGAAGGTCTACAGCCTTCAGGCATCCTTTCCCATCCCCACTTCCTATTTTACACCCACATCATAAATGGACCAATGGGAGAATTAGGCCTGTTAACCTACTGCTCCCCCTCTTTTTTTGTATCTCATGTACAAAAAATAAAAACACAAAACCCCTGCATTTTGGGGGACATGTGGATGTGTTGGTGTGAGGGGAAGGAATTGAGCAAAAATTATTAGGATTATTGGCAAGATAACTAGGTAGTGTTGGAGTAACTAGGCAACTAGATTATTGTATTTTCACACAGCTCTAAGTGTGGGCTCTTAGATATTTGGAAATGTCTTTATCCTATCAGTATTTAAAGTTGAGAGGAAAATAAAAATAAGCGAGAAAGTCTATTGCCTGGATTTTCCCAGCCTAATTTCTAGACAAGTAAGTTTTCATAAGCTCAAGTTTCAGATAAGATTTTTTTTCTTCTTTTCTTGGTTTCTCCAAATGGTAATTAAAAATGTCCATGAAAGGGTCTGAAGGAGTTTATAACAATGTGAAGAATTTTTGAGATAAGATTTTAGTAAATAGACATAAGGTTGAGAACCCCCAATTCATATTATTTAGAATTGATTTAATAATTCTCTCCCCTATTGTAACCTATTTAAAAATGTGTGTGTTTCTAAAAGATTAGTACAGAGGTTTTATTTTTTCTTTATGCCAAGCTCACATAATAAGGGAATAATTGAAGATATTATATAGACAATTTTCCAACCAAATTCTGTAAGTAAGTACTCCAATAAAAGCAAAACTGACATCACACTTTCTTCCTAAAGCATAATAGGCAGTTTCTACACATTTAGCTTTTTTAATGAAAAATGATTTGACTTCAAATTGTCTTAAAAATTCATGAAGTAGTATTTTTCACCTTGAATTTCTCAGGTAATTTTTAAACCAATTCTTCCTTTTACTTTGCTTACATAGAAACAGTTTTTGATAAAAGTAATTTAGTTGTTAATCAGTCTGAGACATTTTCATCTTCCCAGCATTCCAGAGTGCCATGGAGTGAAAATTTACTTTTTGGTTTTCAAATGTACCAAACACAGTTTCTGTGGTCAGTTTCCTCTCCTTCTCTAAATTTGTTTGGAGGACCTCATAGGACATAAGTCCTTTGACAAGGAGACCATTTTAGCACCAATATTACAAAAGCTTCTGTGTTCATAAGGGAAATATCTTCCCCTGAATTAAATTTAACCTCCTTAGCATTCCCATTTAGCCACCTGATAAATCCACTTGAGCTATCTTTTAGAGAGAGAGGTAGTTGGGAACAATAACACTTCCTTTTTGAACAGTTTAATAACGTTTGTGAGATCTCAAGATGAAAGATAATGTGTAAGGCTGATAGCACCTTCCAAAACCGTGCATTCATGGATCCAATTACTTCTTTTTTTTTTTCGTCATGGAAAAAGCCACAGTGGATGTATTAAATAGGAGGGTGGCTTAAGAATTAAGGCCCAGGAGTCTGGGTATCTGGTTTCTGATGTTGACTTAACTTCTGCTTTCTTATCTAACTGTAAGTATGCAGCTTAACTTCTTTGCCTCAGTGTCTCTTTCCATAAAATGCCTAGCAAAAATCTGAGAAATGCTTTTAAAATGACAGTGCAAATTGCCATTTAGAATCACACTGGAATTGTCTAGAAAAAATGAGGTAAGTGTTAGAAAAGGGAAATACAATCTTCTGCTTAATTTTAGATTTATCATAAAGATTTTCTTTTACTTTTTAAAAGTCATGAGATTCCTAGAGGAGAAATGACATTTTCAAAGCCTAAAGACGCTTATAAAAGAATGCTCTTTCAACTGTTCTTTATTTCTCACTGAAGTTTTGACTCTGGCTTTTCCCCAACTTCCTCTCCTCCCCATTTCCCAGTTTCAAGTTGAAAAGAGTAATTGCAATCTTAAATTTTCTGATTTTGGAATTTTTTCTTACAGCTGAATTGTTTCAAATAATTTTTACACATATCAGACTTCATCATTTTTTATATATGATTACAAGATTTAGATATTGAGTCTTAAAAACCTAAAATTTGTTCATTTAATGATAAAATAATGGGTTATGAATTTATAGCAGTATCTAAGTTTATTTTACAAATTTTAAGTTAATAATAACTTGTCATTTATTGCTTAATCTATTATCTATTATCCTGAGACAATCTTGGAGCAAATGAAAGGCAATCTGTTAGTCAGACATCTCCAGTGTGCCAAATGACCACATTCTTAAAATAAAATATTCAAACTTACATACATTTTTCAGTTATATGTAGTATTTGAATGTAAATTTTTTTTGAAAGATACCTAGCAAACTAAAGCAAGTTTTCTCTTCCTTCATGATGCTTGTCATTATTATGGTGTAGATATTTTTGAAAGAGCTATTATGAAATAGCATTGATAACATCATAGTTCCAATGGCATTTTTCTCAACAAATCAAAGCCACAGATATCAGTATGAGGCTACCAGAAATTCATTCACCATTAATAAATTATTTTCAATACCTGTAGAAATTTAAATAGGTTACCAGGGAAATATTCCATATGGTAAATTAAATATAGATATTTTAAAATTAGACTATCTGTTCTGGAATTATAAACCTAACCTGAATTCTCTTGCCAGATAAATATCTTTCTGGCATGAATGAATTTTTAGAGGATTGTACCTACAATGTTTTCTTACCAAAGTCCTTGTTCTGGAGGAAATTCTGGTGACAAAGTTTAAGAATTTAGACTTTGCCCTTAGCTTCACTTGAGAGATAGGGGAAACTATTTAAGCAGCTTTCCTACAGTCCAAAGATTTGCTGCTCTGATTAGAACTCTAGATTGAAAATGAATTGAAATAATGTTATAGAACATGTCTAAATTTAACTTTGCTTCAAACCAATAAACTATAGCCTCTACTACTTTGTAGACAGATTATAGCTCATCAGTATGACTAAAAATCACTGTGGAATTGCTCTGTAATAGTTCTGTTGCTATGCCTATAAATATAATTTCACTGAATGACTTTTCCATTTTATAGATGCTCCGCTATATTTTTCTGTGGCAGACTACCTCAGGAATATTGTGAATGCCAAATTAAATTAACTTCAGATAAAATATGGAAAATCAACATTGAATTATCAATTGTTAAAAAGGAACAAAAAGTAATGAATTATTGAATTTCAGAATGTTAAAAAGCATAGTGTGATTGATTTTTAACTTTATTTTAAAGATAAAATAAATTATTTGAATTTCTTTTGCTTTCTACTGTACCTAATCTATAGGAAATAAAAAGCATTTTAGGCAAAAACATCCCCCATTGCCTAAAACATTAATTAATTAGAAGTCTGCCAGAAGCAGGGTAAGAAGGAATTAGATGATGCAGACAGGCAGAGTTTGAGTATTAGATTGAGAAATTGAAAAGAATTTCTGAAACAGTTATTAGGGTTTTATATTTTTAAAAAAATACAAGGAGACCATCTGAAATTCACACTTTTTCTCTTTCATATTATCACTGTGTATATGGAGGCTTATTTTCTTTATGGCATTGTTGCTCTCACTTGTTACTCAGCATGAGAATCACACATAGCTCTTAATGTAATCTGTAAATTTAATAAAATTTCCATGTAATTCTTAGAAGAAATAAAATTTAAGAACAACTACTAGGCAGCATGAGATTGGAAAATACAGTTAAATCTTTAAAGGTTTTTTTTTTTTAAATAGACACTGTGTTATAAAGAAATAAAGAATTTCTGAGCAAGAAGGAAATTAAATATAGAGTTTTATCTAATATGAAAAACAAAGTCCAGGAGATTATTTTCATAAAGTCCAAATTTAGCACTTAGCTTTTTCATATTTCAAAGTTTAAAACGAGGTAGTAATATTCTCTGCATAGGGTTGATGTGAAGAGTAAGTGGTTCAAGTATATAAGTAGCTCTGTAAGGTCTCTGTGGTGTGTAAAAATAAATGTCCTAATTTCCTTCCTGCCTGCCTGCTTTACTGCCTTCCTGCTTTCCTGCCCACCTTCCGCCTTTCTCCCTCCTACTCCATGTCTCTATTCCTGCACTGGTACTTAAATGGACAAATAGTGGATATTAATTATATCACATCTTTGAAAATATATTCGGTATTAATGAATGTGCAGGTATTATAGTAATTGTGCATGTACTTGATTTGCAAAGATTGTAGGATAGAACTAAATTCCTACAAATAAAGACTCTAATAAATGCAGTGTTGCTTGAAATACACATATCTCAGTGTTTTGAGATCTACCTCAAATTAAGGATGACTCCTTTCTCTGGATGAGACTACAGTCTGAATCTTTTGATTAAAGTAAGACAAAGATATCAAGACACCAAGAAGCACTTCAGCCCTTTATTTCACATGCATTGCAGTGCCCAAACCATACTTTTATAATATGTGCGTCTTTTTCAGCCTTTGCCTTAAGATGAAAAACTTCAAAGATAAATTAGATTTCCTGTTGCATGTCATTAGTTTGATTGAGAAAGATAAAGTTCCACAAAAGATTGATTTTAAATATTTTTTAAAATATTTTTTGGAAAAACACTATGACCCCTTGGAAATAGCCTTTTTTAAAAAATAGTTTTTAGTTTTAAAGGAACTCTAGATTACATAAATGTCACATCAAGAATATAGGGGATTCCCATATTCCCCACACCCTCCCTCTCCCACACTGTCCCACATTAACAACATCTTTCATTAGTGTGGTACATTTGTTACAATTGATGAGCACATATTGGAGAATTGCCACTAACCATGGTCTATAGCTTCCATGATGTTCTACACTTGGCCCAGCACAATCTTATAGGTTTTGACAAAATGTATAACGGCTGGTATCTGTCATTGCAATAGCATGCAGAATGGTTCTCAATGGAAGTTCTAGTGATGGAAGAACGTGTAATACTGACATAAAGACAGTGGTCACCAGAGGTTCTGAGGGAAGGGAGAGGGAATGATAAATGTAACATGGGGCATTTTTGAGACATTGGAAATAGCCTTTTTAAAGCTCACACTCCTCTGACTAAAAGGTCCACTGCCCCTTCCCTATTAAGAGTATTAGGACATTCTTCCTTATCACAAAGCCTTTCCTCCAATTGACCCATAAGGCAGTTTTTGGAGGGGATCTTAGGTTGTACCTGTGTATAATGGATTCCTTTAATTTTAACGTATTAAGGAAATGGACTAGACAGAATACTGGGGAATAAAATGAGAGACTGAAATGGACCAAAAAAATGCTGAAAGAACTGTCAAGCACAATCCTCTGCTTTTCATCAACTGTGAGCTATTTTACAATTTTGTAAATTCTAAACAAACTGATAAAAATGGAAATGAATTTCTTCCATAATAATGCAAATGCCCAGAAATGCAGTTGATTATTGCCTTGAGCATAGGCCTATTTTAAACTTTAAATTCCCCTTTTGAACTGATTATAATATCTTACTAGTTCTCCTAGTAACTAATGAGTTAAGTAAAATTTTTGACACATGATCATTTTATACTTGTATGAACTTATTATATATATTTTAAAAACATTAGCATGTAGCATAACTCAATTTCTAGCCAATAAGTAACCCCCTCTTTATTTTCTAGTAAATGGCAAAAACTTATTTGAAGTTCTGAGCCCAGGAACTTATTTCCCACACTAAACCATGAGCACTTTCTAGAAGTCCTTCTAATGACAATATCATCCTCTAGATGAATTTTGTGGAAAATATGAAGTGTATCTGCCACACTTTTGGGATGACTATTACTACATTTGGATAATTGTCGTACCTCACCTATCAGAGTATTTGTATGGTAAAAGTATCTGGTTGCCTTGACTTGCATGGCCTGCTTTCTCATATCCATAAAGATAGGATTTTTAAATTAATTTTGCTTTAACAGATCTAACTCCATAATTCATAAATATCTTGTAAATAATGGGTATTCCATATTAATAAATGTCTTATTTGGTATGTTGTTGTTTGACATTAAAAAATGAGAAAATATAAGAGGCATGGAATCAAAAGCCTTTTTTATTTCTTATTACCGTGGTGATAAAAGAAAGAAGGAAACAGAAAAACTACCAGAATGGATACACATAGTTTAGGATCACTGAAAACTAGACAGTAAGAACATTTTACACGGGAATATTCTGCTTATTATATAAGAAAGATTTCTGATTTATATTAAAAATCTAGTTTGATAATCCTTATATGATTATTTTCTCCTCTCAATAGTTCATTCTGATCATAAACATAATACAAGAATATAATCCCAGTCACACCTCACCCATTTTTTTTCTAAATGAGCAAAAAGATCAATTCAGTAAAGAAAGATGTCAAGGAGAAATTGTCAGCCTGCAGACAAGAAAATAGATCAAATTACAGTTAGGCAGATTAACCTAGTAAAAACCCAGCAGTTGGAATTTATGATAAAAGCAAATAATAAAAGATGATCTAAGAAATAGAAAACTAAAAACAGTCCTCAGTATGGGATAAAAAGAATATGGAGAGGGTCTTTTTACACTCAACAAAAGTGGGAGCCCATAACTGTCAACAGATTAAATGTTACTTGTGACTGTTTAGAAATATGATACAAATAAAATTAGGTAATTACAGAAAATTTTGCTCAGTGTTTCCCTTGCATATCACAGGAGTCAGTTGATAGTTGTTTTTCTCTTTACAAATGTAGGGCTCTCATAGGAGCTATGGCAGAGAAAGAAGGAATGCTACCCAAAAGTCCTTAAATCTGCTTTCATTATTTTTGATTAGTGAAGCCATATTTGGAAAATAATTGATAACCTTGAGTGTAAAATCTGTAAACTTTTATAAGGGTAGTGAAAGCAGAGAACATATCAGACTCAGCAGCCCTTCATAAACTAATTATTCCATAAGATATATATCCCCTCCATCTACCTGTTATGAATGTTTACAATTTTCACCATTGACACACTATGTGGCCCTTTTTAAGAAGACACTTTTTACACCTTGAATTGGTGAATATCGGAAAGAAAGAAGAAAGCTAGAGTTAGATAATGTGAATTTCTTTTTCACTCCTTGTCACATCAGAATATAAAAGGCCCTCATAAAACATGTCATGGGAGAATTCAATGTAGGGAAAGTTTGTAAGATGAAATGGAGGAAATATAGCCCGGGACGAACACAATGCACCTAGGACTTTACAAATGGGAGGATGATGATATGAAAAATTCAAAGAAGCGTCCATCCTTCAGCTATTTTAGCTTCAGTATTCTGCCTAGCACTGATATTATTGAACCTGATGGTATAGTGCTTAAGTCGCTAAATGGGATGATAAACCTCTCCTACCTGTACAAGAATTTAGATGTCTGACCTACTTTTATATGTGCTGAAGCATATTAAAATTTGGTAGCTTTCCTAATTTTACACTTGTTCTTAAAGTGAGGATGGCTCTGATGAAAATATGCATTTGGGAAAAATGTCTTTGCTATTTCAACATTCCTCATTCATGTATTTGTACAGCTATCAAGATTAGCATGAGAATAGATATTTGTTCCAAGATCTCTTCCTTTGATGGCTGAGTTCTCTCTGTTTATCCACAATTATTTTCATAATATTTTATTGTGATGCCACAAACTAGGGACAAATCTCTGGAGGGAATAGTGATCCAAGGCATGGCCATGATTAAAAAGACAATAAGCTTGTTTTCATTCCAACATTCTTAGCTTTGTTAAAGGCTAAGTGGAAGAAATTAACATACTGCATGCCTGACAATGAAAATTGTTACTAATTATTTTGCTTCTAAAATTATTCCATGAAGCATTGATTGGCCTTTTTAAATCCATTTAGTACCAGTTACCCTCAACTAACATTTATAATTTTTCATTGTTGTTAAAGACAATCTATTGAAATAAGATTATTCTACTAAATAAATTAAATAAAATTACCTTGGTAGCCAGAATATTCAAGTAACTATTAATTTCCGAGTCAGAAATTAAAAAGTAGGATGAACCAAATATCTAAACTTGGTACTCTGTACCTTTCAGCTTGCTTTTAAGGTCTTTGGAGATGTATTGACTTTTAAGGACCTTGAATTGAGGAGAGTGTCCTGGATTATCCAGGTGGAGACAATTTAATCACATGACTCCTTAACAGCAGAGAAGCTTTCCCAAGAAGAGATGTGATGACCAAAGATGGGTTAGAAAGATGCAGCATTGCTGGCTGTGAACCTGGAGGGAGGCCACAAGTCAAGGAATGCAGACACCTCTAGAAGCTGGAAAAAGGAAGTGAACACTCTCCCCTACAGCCTCCAGAAGAAATGCAGTCCTGCCAACATCTTGATTTTAGGTGAGACCTATGACAATCTTCTGATTTATGGAATTGTGAGGTAAAAAAGACATTTTATGCCACTAAATTTGGGGTGATTTGTTACAGTAGCAATAGAAACCTAATACAGGGCCATGTCTTGGCATGTAATTAGTTTAACTATGACCGTTTAGAAAAGCTCTATGAGAAGTAGCTATAATTTTATCTTTTATTTTTTATCATAAGGCTCCAGGGATTTAACAAAATGAAACATGAACGAAGTATTAAATGGAAGCCATATACCCTGGCTTGAGTTGGGGCATAGAGGTATTTATAAGGTGCTATATTTCTCTGATTTTTATTTGAAAGCAAAACCACTACCTTAAATTCCTACTTTAAACAAATAAAGTATGAGATTGAGGAATAGGGTTTTATTTTTGGCTTTTCATGAAGTGATAGCTATCTTGTTATAAACTTTGAAAAATCTATAATATGTGTTTCAAAAAGTTGCAGTTTCTGAACTATATGTGTGAATGGTTTCTAACACTCTAGCAACCAAAAATTATATTTTAATTGGAAAATGTGAATTCCTATATCTTGGAAATTAATTGAGGTTTCTGTGATCTTGAAAATATGTAAAAAATTAACATATATTTTAAAAAACCATACATTTTACCATGGTTTAATCCAACTTCTAGAAGGATGTAAATATAAAGAGAAAAAGTAACATAGCAATGGGGTTTAAAGAGCTTTTAGATTTCCCAGAAAACTGTGGCTTTGGAAACCTGTGAAGTAGACATTACCCAATTTACATCTGAATTAAAAATGAAAGGAAATGCTGTTAGTATTCAGAGGACTTTATGCCCTGCACAGGGGAATAAAAAAACATTAACGGAGCACTTAAGATGTATCAGGTAAATCATTCACAGGTCATGTTTCTATCTTCTCAACAATTGAGCCAGATGAGTATTATTTGTTCCTATTTTTAGAGATGAGGAAATTAAAGTTCACATGGTTATAACTGGCACAATCATACAGCTGGTAATGACTGACAAGAAGAATTCACCCCAGGTTTATTGGATTCCCAATTTTTTTTTTTTAACTCCAACATAGTACCTCTCCCTTTTAACTGCTAATGCACAAAGTCTATGTCTGCACAATTGCCAAACAAATCCCTGGCAACAAATAATTATCATAGGGAGATGGAGGAGAAGTAAATAACAATGGACATCTGTCTGTCTGGGTGGATTAAAGAAGTTCACAAACCCCTTGATACATATTCCCAGGGAGAGATGAGGG